>PVIY010009900.1:0-70741 GCA_004026745.1 Myrmecophaga tridactyla | reverse complement strand
CACAGGACTCTGTTTAGTGACCATGTGAAAGAGAGACAGAGGCCTGTGATATGGGATAAAAGTGTGCAACGGAGCATGCTCTTAGGGTGGAGAATGCCTGCACACACAGAGGGTATGGCAACCTTGCATACATTCAGATTGTGAGGGCACAGCAGCATTGCAATGGATTTCAGCTTTAACGAGCTCAACTTGTCTACATTATGGAGCGAACAAAATTACTAAAACAAATTCCGTATTATGAATGTGAGAGCGTGCATGTGTGTGTGTGTGTGTTTCCTTTGGGTCAAGATGCCAGCTTTTACTATACCTTGACGTGAAAATGGTGGTGGAGAAAAGGAAAGGGGGGGGGGGGAGAAAAACATAATCAAAGAAAGGGAAGACTGGAATTATATGTCCCAAGAAAGACTTGTTTCTAATCTGTATTCTTGTGGGTGTGAACCCATTGTAAGTAGCACATTGAGAAGATATTATATTTAATTAAGGTGGGGTCCAACTGAATGGGGAGGAGTCCTTTATCCAAAGAAATTCACACATAGTGAGTCAGAAGGAAATCCACAGAGGAGCAAGGAGTCAAGACCAAGGGGAGAGAGACCTCTAGGTGACAGGGGCTAGAGGTGCAAGGAATCCCAAGGGTATCAGCAAGCTAGCATCAGAATGCTACAGACTTTGGATGAGAAATCATGGCCTTGCTGACACCTTCATTTTGGATTTCTTGGCTTCCAAACCATGAGCCAATCATTTCTTATTGTTTAAGCCAACCCACCATGTGGTGTTTGTCGTAGAAGACCGACAAACTAAGACAGAGGGGGAATGGGAATCTGAAGGAAGAGGACTACAAAAATATATAAGGGATTGATAATAGAGAAACAAATGTTCTGGGTAGGAGTTCCCAAAATGGCACCATTAATTTATATTTTGATACATTTGGGTTTCACAAGCTTACTCTAGGAAGTATAGATGAAGGCAACTCTGCTGGTCTGAAACTGTTATGTACCCCAGAATAAAACGTGTTCTTTTAATAATGATCCAATATTATAGAGCAGAACCTCTTGATTAGGTTGTTTCCATGGAGATGTAGCACACCTAGTTGTCTTGTGGCTTTTTAATTAGATACAGATGTAACTCTGCCCATTCAAGCTATGTCTTAATTAGTTTGCTGGAGTCCTTAAAAGAGCTAACACAGGGAAACATTTTGGAGAAAGCTACACGCAGACATTTGAAAATTCTTGGAGTGCCAACAAATGCTTAGAGAAGCTTGAAGAGAAGAAATCTCCAGAGTGGTGGATGCTAAACTAAGAGATTAAACGTGGGGTTTCACCACTGAGCAGATAAGTAAAGGCCCACCGACGGTTAGAGACAAAGCCACAGGAATCGGAAGCTGGAAGCAATGGAACCAGGAACAAGGACCAGCAGATGCCAGCCACATGCCATGTGACAAAATCATCCTTTCTTGAGTCAAGGCAGCTCTTTCTGGGTGACTTAGATTAGACATTTTAAAGACTTTAAAGCTATAAACTTGTAACTAAATAAATCCCCTTTATTAATATCAATCCATTTCAGGTATATTGCATTCCAGCAGCTTACGCAAGCTAAAACAGCTGCCAACACCCTCCTGAAAGCTTTTTATCGGTTATCTATATACACTGAAAATGGCTGGAACCAGAAATGGGTAGTGATGGTTATAAAATTATATAACTTCTGAAAATATACTTCATCAACATTGAGGCATTAGCATGTTCATTTTCTTAATCGGTGCTTAAACAGCGTACAAGGATGTTAAAATGGTAGAACACTTGCACATATTTCAAGCATCTTCGTGCAGGTAGGAAAGTAGAGGAGACTGGAATTAAAGTGTCTAGAAAGAAGATGGACAGAGAATGTGGAGTAAAGAGAAGAATTACAAATGAGAAAAATGTTGAGACTTCAAAGATCCAATCAGATAAAAATAGAAGAGGTCCATAATAACCTATAATGAGTGAGGAAAAAGAAAACTTGGGGGTTGTAGCTAATATTTGAGCTATCCACTTTTTTCTTAACAAGCACAAAACTGAATTGAGTTTTACACATTTAGCATGTTGGTTTCTCTCAGCATGTTTGTGTGTGGAATTTTTAATCATGCAATTAAAATAAAAATAGTTTGAAAAAAGAAAAAATAAAAAGCCTTCAATGCACAGGAAAAATTAAGCACCAAATAATTGGGGCCATAATTGCTGACCTGTCTTACATGTTTTGGATGGGAGAGATTCTGTACAAAGAGCAGAATTTATGTTTTTCTTGCACCAAAGCAAAATTTCTAGAAACTATCTAATGAATTCAGCTTTAAAGAGGAAACTGTGGCTTTGTGGTGAGCATTGCATTCATGTCAAATTGATAGGAAGAGCTTTCGACTGTTTAACCATTGAACCTTGAAATCTTCTGGCAATAACCCCCCAAAAATAACCTGGATGATAAAATACGATAAATGTGATAATTGTGTGGTTCAATTTCATATAGTAATTTCTTTTTTTAATTTTTCTATGTTGTCTAAACTTTACCGACTTTTAAGTATTTACTCCAAAGTGTTTATTGCATCTTTCTGTTCTCCAGTGCAGTTGTCTTTTCATGGTTTTTACTTTTGGCGCCACGTGTTTACATGTGTCTGCTGGGCATGGCACATCTCCCATCATTAAATGATTGGCCACCCTTTCCAAATATGTCCAAGCACATGTGCATGCCCACAATTTCCCCTAAAGGTCCCTCCTCTTTCCCCTGTCGTGATCTCAGCGTTTACCTCAATCTGCCCCTTTTTAATGCAGTTTTAAGGTGACCTGATTTTATGTCTGTATTTCCTGGAATGCAGTTGCTCCCATAAAAATTCATCAAGTCCCTCTGCAGACTGATAGAAACAGCAGAGGTTCACATGCTTTGGAGGTGATTTAAATGTCTATTTTCTCTTGAAAGTCAGTGATAGGTTTTATAATCATCCTAGTCTTCCCTGGGTCATAGATTCACTGCTGAGCTACACTCTTGTAGAATTAATTATGATAAGATCTTGGCAGTCGCAGACCCAGCTTTTCAAGTGCCTGTTAGTGCTCTGAGACATTGCCGTTCATGTAAGGATGGGAGTGAGAAGATGCTTAAGTTCCTATAAGGATGGAAGTGAGAAGACATGGAAGGGTTTTGGAGTGGCAGAAATAAAAGACCAACTCCTAGAAAACCTGATAATTTGTGCAGCTTCTCCAACTGTTAGGTGGCTGTGCAGAGAAGATGTTGATTTGCTGATGACACCTAAAAATGGGGCCAAAATAGGGAAGAAACAAAAGGAAATGGAATAGTTGTACACCAGTGACCAAAGCAAGGAACCAAATGAGAGAAACTGGACAAAGCCACCGCAGGACTGTAAACACTCGTCTGAGTAATGCTTCGGCGACCTCAGGGGAACAAAGACATCTCAAATATTTTTGTATTTGGCGAAGCACATTGGATATGTTTTCTTGATTTGTCTTTAAATGGTTATCTCTCGGCTACCTAAAAATTTGACTCTTCAAATGATTTATTCTCTGAGATTTTAAATATTCAGTTTTCTGGTTTACATCTCCATATACTATCATATAATTCTGAAAATAATATTATTAGTATAATATATTAATAATAATACTAATAATAATATAGTATATCATTAGTAAATAATATTATTAGTATTATTTAATTCTGAAAATAATATTAACATCTTTCAATACTTTAAACATTTTATTTTTACTATTATTTCTTTCCAGTGCTATTTGAGTGTCAATCATATTCCAAGTATAAGCCTTTGGAGTGCAGCAATGTACAAAACAGATAAAATTCCTGCCTCGTGCAACTTACTTTCTATAGATATGGGGTGGGGGGATGGAGAATAAACTTAAAACATAGTTTAGTTATGTATTATGTTAGAAGACGGTGGATGCTATGTGCTATGGACTAAAATAGAAGAGAATAAGGAGAATCTTATTTGTTGGGGAGGTTGCAACTTTCAATGGGGCAGTCCCCACAGTCTTGGTTGAGAAGGTAAAACATGAGCCAAAGGATTGAAAGATTTGAGGGAGACAGTTGTGACGATGGTTGGCAGAGGGTTGCTTTAGGCTTTGGAAACAGTCAGCGCTAATGTCCTGTGGTGGGAGCTCTCCTGTACTGTCTGGGGAGCGCAGTAAGGTCAGTGTGTCCCGGTCAGAGTGAAGACAGGGCACCAGCAGAGGAAGAGGCTTTTAGGACCTTTGCTTCAATTCCGTAATCCAAGGTGAACATCTGGGGAGATTTCAGCAGAGGAGTGATGAGACACCACTCGTTTTCAAGGACCACTTCAGCTGCTTTGTTGGGACTAGACTTTAGGGACAAGAGTAGGAAATCTGTCAGAGGGCTATTTCAATAACCAGCATGAGAAATAGTGGCCACATGAGCATGAAGGGAGCAGTGGAGGCATTGAGAGAGGTTGGCTTTTCTATATGCTCAAAAAAAAGATTTCCTAGCGATTTGGATGTAGAGCTTGGTAGAATGAAAGATGTATGATGATTGTGCCCTGCACTAGAAAGGATGAAGTTGCTCACAAGTTGGGAAGATGACTCATGGAGAGAACTTTGAAAGGTAGTTCATGAGTTGAGGTCTGAAAGGAGGCATTTGAAATGTGCAGAAGATAACAAAGAAGATATATCTTATAGACAGCTGTCACAGTCCATAGGATTCTTCTATGCCAAAGAGAACATTTTTGGATAGTCAGCACAGAGAGAATTTAAAATCTTAAGCTTGAACTTGATCACCATGAGACTCCTGTAGAAACACCAGAGAAGGGGGCTCTGAAGTGTGGAGCTTGCTAACATTATGGGGTCATATATATGTGCAGGAACCTTCAAAGTGGTCATGGGTGAATGGCCAGTGAGGAAAAGGGGAGTCACATGTAAGCCATATGCATTGAAGCGTTTTGGGAGAGAGAGTTTTTCAGCTGTGTGGAATGCTAATAGGACAAGGATAATTCATACTGAGGACAGAGAAACTTGTAGGTCATTAGTGGGGTGTTGGGGGCAAAACCCTGATGGGAATAGATTTAAGAGAGAATGGGAGTCATGGAGTTGGAACTGATCCATACAGGCAACAATTTTATGAAGAAGCAGAGAAATAGGCTTTAGTTGGAAGGACACATAGACCCAAGATATAATAACTGTATTGTTTTTGAGATGGAAGTTCTAGCAGCATGTTTGTATGCTGACCCAGATGTATTGTGTATTAGTCAGTTTAGATGACGTTAGGCTGTGTAACAAGTATCCCTGAAATGGCAATGGCAATGATGTCTAACCACAAAGGCTTATTTCTCTCTCATGTTCCATGTTCATCAGGGGTGGGGTGAGGCCCTTCTCCATGTCAACTTCACTCCAGGACCCTGGCTGATGGAGCAGACTACATATTTTTCAGATAGAGAGGTTCACGCTTTGCAGAGTAATACAGTACACCTCTTGAGGAAAAATAATCTGATGCTGTAGCAGAGAGGATGATTGGTTATTGACTGGGTGGGAGACAATGAGCCATGATGCTGAAGAGTTGGCCCACAATTGATTCTCTACTATTTATCCAAAGTGAAAAGAGGGAGGCACGCAGGATGGGGAAGTTATGAATAATTGATCATGATTGATAAGTGGGTATTTGGGGGTATTCTTTTTCAGATTGTTTAAGCTTCCCCAGTGAACAAAATGTAAGGTGATAAGCCAACAGTGGAGAAGGTAAAAGGGGTGTTGGGGATTTAATGGGAGCAAAAGGAGCTAAATAGTCATCTAGAAGAGCTTCAGTTAGGCAATTGTTTTTTTGATCTGTATTCATCTCTAGAAGTGTAGGTACAGACTAAATAGTTGAGATTTTGCCAGGCAAAAACCTGTAATTAAGAGTGGGACAATGAGATGGAGGTAGAGTTCTAAGTGCTTGTGTCCATAATCTTAAACTCAAGAAAATTGAGTTGGTTGCCTCTTTCCTATGTAATCCTCCATGTGGGAGTTAAAATAATTTTGTAAGTTTGCCCCAAAGTATGCATTCATTTAAATAAGAAATAATAAAAGCATATATATTCAAAAGCCGTGAATCTCAGGAAGATATGGACTTATGCTTTTGTATTCTTCAAAAGTAAAGTGGTACCACAGCCAATTAATGTCAGAAATAAGAACAATTGATCATTTGTTCAATTATTGCCCAAGAGTATGGAGAAGAAGGCATCAAGTAGGTGACTGATGTAAAACATTAGATTTCTTGTTGATATTCTTTGCTCAGGATGCAGTCCTGGCACAATGTTGAAAAAAATTAGTTTGTTTGATTAAAGAATAAACAAGATATGACAGCTTGATCATATGCAGTTGAAACAGAAAATGGCAAAACCATTTTCTCAGTAAATAAGTGGATGGCTTCTGTTCTTATCAGTTTCATTCAAGAGCGTATTTTACCATGTCAGCGAAAGTTTGAGTAGCCTTCTTCACAGCCCAATACATGTTGCGTAATTTGATTAATTTTTATCCAGCAGAAAGTAAGAATTGAAAGTATATTGTGCCACGCAGGACAGGTAGTTGCTACAAACGGGGCACAGACCTTGATGCAGTTCACGCTTAGCTTTAATTCTTGTTTGGGGAAGGAAATCAGTAATTAGGGAGTAAGATAATGTATAATTAACTGCTAGGATGTGAGGGGTAGACAATTAGAGAATAAAGCAACACAGAGTTTTAAAGTCCTTATTGTGGGTTTTAGGCAATAATGAAAAATTACAGAAAGCACCATCAACGTGGGCTGAAAGTATCTTCAGGGGGTGCTTTGTGTTTCCTTTGTATCATTACCCTCTAACCAGTATTGGTCTAGTTTGATAATTTCCCTACAAATGGTTGTTTGCCTTTTCTTCCTCCACGAGAGAATTGCTGGACCCCATAAATATAGAGATTAATCCATGGAAGGACTTGGATTATGGATTTTCATCTCCCTGAGATGAAGTTTAACTACAAACAAAATGGAATCACAGTCACTGCCTTTCTGGCATTAGTCCAGATATCTAATCATGACTCCAGCCTGTTTTCCTAAGTCTGCCGCAGTCTAAAAATCCCAAAGGCAAATTTTAGAACCCCTCTCAGAATCTAATTTATTTTGATCAGTCGTTTCATATGAATTACTTCTGTTTCCATCACCTTAAAATATCTCTGTGATTCAGTATTTCATCATTCATTAGGACAAAAGTTGGATATTTGGGGATTATACGTATATTAAGTCTTTAATGATTCATTCTGTACTGAAGTTGAAAATATCCATCATAGTAAATCTATATAATGCTTTGTTGCATGTTTACATGTAAGTCTTTAATTACTTTTAATCAGCTTATGTAGTTGATGTAAACTATCAGATGTCACATAAAGATAAAATTTCTGATTTAATAGTGCTCATAATTTAAGTGTTATTTTTTAAATTGTCTAATGATTTTAAATACAGATAAAAATGGAAAGCATAAAATTGCCCCATGTTCATCCCATGCATTTTTGATAACTCATGATGTGATAAGACTTTTCTTAAAAACTATAATGCCTCATTTGTGTATTGTATGCTAAAAATAAAAAAACTGAAAGCTAAATCATTTTTATATACATCCAAAATAAGCAAGTAGATCCCTAAATAACAGGATTTAAAATAATTATTGTATCCCCTATATTATTCTCTGTTTTTATCAGATAATTGCTTTTTATAGGCTTATGTATTTATCTGTAATAAAACTTGAAGAATATCTGTTTTACATTTTAGTCAGATTTAATATCTTGAACTCATTGTCGTTATCAAAATTTTCTACATTAAAAATTAACGTAAAATTTGTCTTAACAATGAAAAATATGATTTTTCATTTAAGCTATCTATGCTTCCATTATTGTATGAATGTTTGCTTATTTATCATATAATTTATATTGAAATAAACTTATATGTACATATTTTAACATTTCATTGAAGTTGGTTTATTTTTACCCCAGTATATTAATATCACCTGAAATTCAGCCAAAACCCTATAATTTGTCTTTTGTTGGACAATTTACGTGCAACCATTATATCCTTTTGTTGTATTTCAGTATTTCACATGTTCTTAGTCTATGCAAATTTTATCTTGTGATGACATGTTGTTCAAGCCTATTACATAGAGATATTTTTAGATAGGGCCTTAATATAGCTTCTGACTAAAATCTTATGGGTAGGTATGTGAGTAAATTTGACTCATCTGGAAACATTTTCTTTGTGTTGATTTTCACTACCCATTCTAGTAATGTGGAAGTATCTGTTTCTTTTAAGTGGTTCTGTCAACGCATGTATCATCTTCCATTAGGTCACATCCTACAATTGATTATCAGAAGAAAATCAGTAGATTTTATTAAGATAATAACCTTGAACCTAAGTGGTGATTCATCAGGCTAAATGAGCCTGATGGTCTATAGCGGTGATCAAAAAGAGTTCATAAAACCTCTGACCCTTACATGTAATACATGTGCTTTTCAATGATCTTCAAATACGAAAGAGAGAGGCACTTTATTACTTAATCTTCTTGAAGAGATATTAATTTGACATTCACTAATTCTTATTTTAAATGATTCAGCACATCTTTTGGGTTTTCATTGCTCTACAGTTTACATCCAGGGGTCCTTCGAGACATCTCTGCCTTGGTATAATCAAGAAATATTTGAAATCCCAGTGCAATTTGTACCCTTTGCTCCAGAATCTGAGGAATTAAACTACCCTTAGACAGCAATTTGAATCCATTCTCCTATAACCAGGTTACCAGATTACAGCTCCCCAAGCTGGGAAATTCCTTCTGTTTATTTTAGACAGTTAAACGACAGCATACGCTTGCTTCTCAATCATTTTTATGAGACTGGTCTGTGCAATACTTTATCTCTGCAAATAGGGTCCTGTGATGGTATGATCTATTTATTCAGATAAATTTTATGTTGCAAAATCAGCACCATGGATGACATGCCTAGTAGACGTTAAGTAACTTATTCTGTTTTTATTTTCCTGTACTGTTTCATTTCATTAAACCTGCATCTTCAAAAATCTTCATAGCATCGTCAAAGCCAGTTCCTAGTAGCTCAGGAATTTGACCTAATTACTGATGGCTTTTGCTTGTTTGAAATGGCTTCCATTTCTTTCTGCAGATTTATCCATAGCCACTGCTTCTCCATCTTCTTAGTGACTTGTGAAATTTTTTGAAACTATCCAAAGCCATTTAGGTTAGGTTCATTAATGGAACTTCTTTTCACAGTGAACTGCTCCCAGTCTCCACCAGTCTTCTCAGCCTGTCAACTCATAATATCTGGCTAAAAGATGCTAATACATGGCTGCCCTGTCTTCTGTCATCTCTTGCTAATTATTTGGATTCAAAGCTGTAGTCCATGTTACACACGTTCATTTAGCTGTCCAATTAACACATGTTTCCAGGCAATTCTGAGAGTGAGGCTGACTCTTCTTCCTTCAGCCCAAACAAAAGAAAGCAAATATAATCAGTTAGATGACATTGCCCTTTGCTTTGTCTTAAAATTCTTAGGATAAGATTCATTAAATGAGCATACTCCTCCAACTTCACAGCATGAAATTGTCCACTGAAAATAATAGCTTTTTATTAACAGCATGACAACTCTTCATTTTGAATTAATAGAATTTGAATAGGTTATAAATACTGTAACTTGCATATGGTATTATGGTGTTCGCATTTGAAAAGTTTAACAATGTCAACGGGAAGTTGGCAAAGACAGAGTCCATTACTTAGTAAACATGACTTAAATTGGAGTTGAGCCAATGAATCCCTTCCCTTGGGCTGGTTTTGGAGTGCTGACGTTTCCTTTACAATGGCCATGGCCAAGTTGGCAGGAGGGAAAATGGCCAACTCTAGGTCATCCAAGAAGTAGGAGAAGTTGGGCTGTTCAGTGAGGTGTTTGGCTGCAAGCCAACTCCCCTTCCATGCTTGGGGAAATGTTTACCTCAGACCATTCTCAAAGTTGGGTGATGTGGGGTGATGGTCATTGGAAAACTAAAGATTTTCCTCCTGTTAATTCCATGGCGTTCTAGTTTGCTAGCTGCTGGAATGTGATATACCAGAACAGCTATTATATATATACAGAACAGCTATTAAAAGGGAAAATTTATTAAGTTGCACGTCCATAGTTCAAAGGCTGTGAAAATGTCCCAACTAAAGCACGGCTTTAGAAATGTCTAATCTAAGGCATCCAGGGAAAGAGACCTTGGTTTAAGAAGGCCGATGAGGTTCAGGGTTTCTCTCTCAACTAGAAAGGCACCTGGTAAATGTACCAGCATCTGCTAGCTTTCTCTTCAGGCTTCTTGTTTCATGAAGCTCCCCCAGGGATGTTTTCTTTCTTCATCTCCAAAGGTCTCTCGCTGCCTAGGCTCTGCAGCTCTTACCAAAATAGTTCCCTCTTAAAGGGCTCCAGTAAGCAACTACACCTTGAATGCATGGAGACACATCTGCATGGAAATTATGTAATCAAAAGTTACCACTCACAACTGGGTGGGTCACATCTCCATGGATAATTTAACAAGTTCCACTGAATAATACTGAATGAAAATTAAAGACACGGCTTTTCTGGGGTCCACTACAAATTCAAACCAGCACACATGGTAAGCTCAGTAGTTTGCAGACGAACAGAACCCAGTGGTTTTAGCTGGTCTGGAATAGCTGTAATGTTATACATTCAAAATTTAATTTCTTTTCTGCTGTTTCCAAGTCTTTATCTTGATCCCAGAATGCTAAAATTATCACAGGAAGTTTAGAGCTGAAGCGTACACATTTTTGGATCTATGTTTAAATATGATGAATCTTAGAATGCAATTTATCTTATTCCTCCAATGAACTTGGGAGATTCTAATTTGGGAACAAAACCAAAAATTGTTTTTTGTATTGACTTCCTCTTTACTAAGTGGCAGCCGTACTGGTATTAATTGGAAAGAATCTCTACTTCTTCCTAAGTCATGCTAATAGTACATGGGACCTACTGAGTTCTTTGGTAGCCAGTGAAGTTCATTGGGTACCATGATTATTGGCCGTTTTTATTTTTGAAAATAGCATTGGGCTATAGAGGCAGCTCTGCTGTAGAATGATGATAAAAGAAGGAAGTGTTTGAGCCTAGCAGAATTCTGGGTGAAATGCCTGTACAACAATATGTGGTAACTAAGCAATTATTTCCTGATGCCACTTTTTCATAGCAATAAGGAATCCTATAGAAATGGATTTTTTTTTGCTTTTAAAGGGTGTTTTAATTCAATGCATATGACTAGCTTCATATGTACAACATGGTGCCAAGCAAGGAAAGACTCCTTTTTTGAGAAACTGGAGTTAATTTGGATTATGTTCATGGAATGTCTTTAGAAAATGCGGTACTGTTTCTAGATGATCTCCACAGCAATGAGATGATGTTAATCAGAGAGTCTTCCATCTTTCTAGATGGAAGCATTTAATCACATGCCGCCTGTAAGTATAGAGGTTTGACCTTTAAAACACCTTTTATTGCCGTCATCTGTGCAATGATTGTGTGCCATCAGAGTGGCGGGGAGCCCACTGACCTGCCCGTACATGCTGTACAGCTCTGAAAACCTGGGAGCCAGAGAGTGTTGGCGCTCTGGTGTGCGGCAGGGCCAAACCATGGGGAAATACAGTCTTCCCAGGTTGCTCACAGGCTGCTAAGTGAAAGATTCTTGCTGCCGATGAATTCACACAGTAGGTGGCCAGGCTTGCACTAGACCTAGTGTGAGGATGCATGGAAAAGCTGCCTAATTACTGAAGCATCCAGTCCTGTCGGGGCAAAAGCTGGACTTGGCCGGCAGGACAGTGCCAACTTCCTCCATCTCGGTCCAGGTCTTCACAGCCTTTCTGATCCCTCGTGGAGAGGGGTGGGTATCCTTCCTGCTGAGAATGACCCCGTACGGTGCTCGAAACTCATGCCAAATGATTACAAAGGGGCAGCAGACAAGAATCAAGAAACACCACAGAGGAGTTTTCAAAGCACAAGACAAGACTCTGATACATTCCAGCTGCTGCTTGCCTCTCGGAAAGATTGTGTGATTTGAGATGTCAAAGGCTTATTTGGAATTTGTAGGCATTTAAGAAATAACTTTCATTCTGTTCTCTCTTATCTCTTAAACATTTAGAAGCGATTGCCACTTTCTGGAATGAGTTGTGGCCTTTCATTCCAAAATGGCTTTAATTTCAAATGTAAGAAGTGCACCAATTAAAAAAAAACACACAACTGTTTTGTTCTGTTTTGAGCACTTTG
Source organism: Myrmecophaga tridactyla (assembly GCA_004026745.1). NCBI lineage: Eukaryota > Metazoa > Chordata > Mammalia > Pilosa > Myrmecophagidae > Myrmecophaga > Myrmecophaga tridactyla. The sequence continues at coordinate 58,451 of PVIY010009900.1, read as the reverse complement.
GCCGATGGAAATGGAGACAGCCCATGTGGTGTGTTTTGAACAGACGGGGATGCTTTCCCCGGTCCAGCCCACGCTCTGCAGGAGGACATCTGGAGGCAGGCCGAATGCTTTAAGCAGCCTGCTGGACCCCAGATGGTCTGTGGTACTGGCTTCCCCCTCCCCTCCACTTCCTGCCTTCCTCATGTACCTCACAGTATTCACTTACCTGCAATTTGAGAGAATTCATGGAATTAGCTCAGCTGATGCCTTGCCGTATTTAAGAAATATAGACAGTGAAAGAATAGATGTAAATGGATGTCATCTCCCTTTATCCACTTGCATGGTTGTCCATCTCTGTTAGGTTTATCTCACCATCTAACAGATTCCTACAAACATAGTGGCTTAGAGCAACATGCATATATTATCTCATGGCTTCTGTGGGTCAGGAGCCAGGTGTGACTTAGCTGGATTCTCTGCTTAGGATCCCATCTGGCTGCAGTCAAAGTGTCATCTGCACTGGATTCCTTTCTGAAGCTTGATCTTATCGTCCAAATTCATTCAGGTGTTGGCAGAATTCAGTTTTCCCAGATGCTGCCTGCAGATTCATGCTCTTTGGCCCTTTCTCAGACCATCTCACCACACAGCATCTTACTTCTTCCAGGCCAGCAGGAGAATCTCTCCCTCCAGCCTTATATTACTGCAGGAAATCTCCTTTGTTAATTGTAGATGCAATCAGCCATAGATGTAATCAACTGACTAGATACAAATCCATCTATGGAATATCCTCACAGTAACGTATCAGGTCACTGCCTGCTTGACCCAAAATCTGGGCACCATAACCATGCCAAGATGTAATCAACTGACTACAGATACAAATCCATCTATGGAATATCTCATGGTAACAAATGAGGCCACTGCCTGCTTGACCAAAATACTGGGCACCATAACCATGACAAGTTAACGCATGTAATTAACTATCACTCAAACCAAGGGAGTGGAGTCCCATCACCTTGGCCCTGTAATGTAGCATAATCAAGGAGAGACTTTTCCACCATATTCTCAGGTCCAGCCCACATTCAATTAGTGGAAAATATACAAGGACAGCACTCACTGGGGGACCACCTTAGAGTATGTCCACCTCACCATTTCTCCCAATTCTTATCTGTTCCATGCATTCGTTTCCTGAGGCTGCCATAGTTAATTATTTAAATGAGAAATTTCTTGTTTTAAAGTTCAGAAAGCCAGAAGTCCAAAAATGAAGGTGTTAGGAATGTTGGTTTCTCCTGGAATTCCTGAGGAAGAATCTGTTGCATGTCTCTCTTTTAGTTTCTGGTGGTTGCTAGCAATCCTTGCTGTTCCTTCGTTTGTAAATGCATCGTTCTAAACCCTACCTCAGTTTTCACAGCACTTCTTTTCTGAGTATCCCTGCATGACCTCTCCTTTTCTTAAAAGGGTCATTGGATTTAGGGTCCACCTAAACCCAGGATGATCTCATCCTCAGGTCCTCAACTGATTATTCTTTCAAAGACCCTATTTCCAAATAAGGTCCCATTCTGAGGTTCTGGGTGGACATGAATTTTGTGGGAACCCTGTTCAACCCACTAGAGCCCACAGAGCTTTGCCCATGTCTGACACTGCCCAAGCCCTGGTATCAGCTTGCATCAGGCTCTCTCTTGCCCTCTATGCTTCTGTTCCTTGAAGAATAACAATATAACAACCCACATCATTGAGTGCATCACTTCATATATACACATAAATACATACATGCACATGAACACATGTATATGCAAATGGAACCATATTCAGGGTTAACATTGTCATGGTTAGAATTTTAAGTTTTGGTGTGATTATTCCATTAAAGGCCAAGCATTCCAGGAGATTGACTGGACTGCATGAAGGCAAAGAGTGGGTCTTCCTGAGTTCACTATTGCATCCTCTATCTTAATATTTAAAAATAAATTGGACGGTGGGAAACCTTGACTTATCTTCCTATAAAAGCATTTTGTGACTCTGAAGGGATATAAAGGAGATTCCTTGCCACTTCTCCAACCTTGGATTTTAAGCTCCATACTCTGTTTCCAACATGAGGATTTTACATAACCACAAAAGAAGGAATGCTTGATTGGATTAATTGGAATCATGCTCATAAATATTTTCTAAGCAGCTCTGAGAAATGCCTCAGGTACTCTGGTGAATGAAATGGAAAACAAGGAAGTTCTTGATAAATTCAGTATCACCCCAGCCTCATATATAGGGCATAATCACGATCATACACCCTAAGTTCTACCAGTGGCTATTTTTAAGATCTTTAAAGATTATTTGACCTGAAATTCTCCAGTGAACTAGCTCTGTAAAATAATCTGTGGGCTCTGATTTTATCATTGTTTTATTTTCTCCTGTTATCCACTGACATTTTATAAATTATTTTTAAATAGCACCTGCGTTTTTGCATGTCTCCTTGTACTTTTATTTTATCTATATTCCTTTTGCAAATAATGTTTATCTGATGTTCTCATATTGTTTTATAATAATATTTAAAATAATAATTCTATGTATAATTTTTAGTTCTATGCCATAATATTCCTAGCCTATCCTTCAATTCTCCTTTATGCTTGAGCTTAATGGAGCTTAACTCTGCTTAATTTCTTATTTGGAATGATTCTTCATATGAATTTTTACTAGATACATCAGGATGGATATAGTTTCTTAGCATTCTCATCTCTGAAAATACCATCCCTGAGGACTCGCTGGCAAATATTTCCCATCAAAACTTAATGGTATCATCTGCAGTTAGTATTTCAGGGAACTCTAAAGCAAATGAGATTTTAGCTTCTTTGAATCACCTCAAAGACCTTCTGGAGAGCTTGTCACAAACCAACCAACATGCAGCACGGGTTGCAAAGACTCATGAAGATATCTTGCAGTCTGTGCTGGAAAGACTATGTTTTAATTGTGATCCAATCTTGTGGGATTCTTTTAATTCCTATTGAGCACTATAGGTTGGAAACTTGATTAGATTGTCTCTGTGGAGATGTGACTCCACACCTTCCACATGGGTGTTGATTAGCTTACTGGACTCTTTTAAAAGAGGAAACATTTTGGAGAGAGACAGAGCCGCAAGAGAGCCATGAGAACCATGAGAGCCCACACAGCCAGAGATCTTTGGAGATAAAGAAGGAATGTGCCCCTGGGAAGCTTCATGAAACCAGAAGCCTGGAGAGAAAGCTAGCAGACATCGCCATGTTCGCCACATGCCTTTACAGTTGAGAGAGAAACCCTGAACATCAATGGCCTTTCTTGAACCAAGGTACCTTCCCCTGGATGCCTTAGATTGGACTTTTCTATAGCCTTGCTTTAGTTTGGACATTTTCATGGCTTTAGAACTGTAAACCTGCAACTTAAAAAATTCCCCTTTTTAAAAGCCTTTCCATTTCTGGTATATCGCATTCTGGCAGCTAGCAAGTTAGACCAGAACCTAAGCTCTAGACAGGAATGGCTGGCCCTTCCTGTGACCAGTAACAGGCTAGAAACCACCACCACAAAGAAAGCTCTTTGCCCTCCCAGAGTCCAGGAGTCTTTCCTCTCCTTTTATCTGTGTGCTTGTTTTAGCATTTTCCTTCTGCCTGATCGATTTCTTTGGCTTCTTTTAAAACATGGGCTATCCCAGTTTCCCACATGCTGGGGTCTCTGGCACTCAGATCAGACCAGAAGGAGATGTCTGCGTAAACCTTTGTCACAGAAGCGACCTTGTGTTAGATTGGGCATCTATTATTGTAGACAGACTATTACTGTTTTCTACCTGGAAGGCCGCCATTTTGCATGTTTTTAGTTTACTTCACGAGTTCAAAAATAAGCAACCAGGAAATGTCTTCATGTCTAGCTCCTTTCGTGTATTACCCTGGAAATGACAGAGCTCTTAAAATCTTTCTTTCTTCTCTGCCATCTATCTTATTATGTCCTCCTGAGTTTCTTTTCCTCATTTACAAAGATGGGATTGATTTATTATTCCAGCATTGGTTCTTTTTCTGCTTCTACAGTGAGTTTTCTTTTCTGATTTATATGTTGATTCCTGAGTGACGCTATGTTCTGTGTGGGTGTATATATAATGGATCCTTACAAATAAATATATGTTGAACCATATTATCATCCATTACATTTTGTACAATTGAACAAGCAGCCCCTTTGGTATTTCATTATTTTCCTAGGTGGAAATATTTAATTCAATGTCTCTTCTGTTCTAAGATGAGATTTCTAAGAGGACGTCGAGTTATAGCTTTCCTTTGTGAATCTTTTCTTAACAGTACCTCTTCAAAAAGAAATACTTTACCATATTGAAATTATTAATACAATAAATAATATGAGAGTTAAAAACCTTTGGAGCCTCTTCTAGCCAAAATTTCCCATACTTGCATATTTAATTTTTCAAAATATTATATTTTGTGTTCAGTTACCAGTACTCTCATTGAGTATTTTAAAGTCATAAATTTAAGAGCTGTTGATTTGCTACAGACTTTATTTTTTATGAGGCACACTGAATGCTTCCAAATGTAGCCATGACTATTATGTCTCATAATTTTACATACTTTATGCAGTGTGTCATCAGTAATTCCTAAAGCTATTACTCAAACATTTATGATTTTTCTTTTGAACTATGTTAGTATATATGAAAATAACTTTGCATAATAATTTTTTGCAATTAGAATGAATGTTTTTCATTCTAATTTTTTAAGCTTATTCCCCAAATCCCATCCCCATGGTTACACAGTCATACACGCAGTGATGTCTTTATTTTGTCTCCTTCATCCTAATGTTACCACTGCTTATCATTGTTCATTATCTTTATTTATCATTTTGGTGAGAACTTGCAGAATTAATTTGGAAAATAATGGCAATTGCACCATTTGCTCATAATTTTACTGGGAATCTCAAGTGCTGCATACCCCAAAATGAATTCCATAAAATGGTATGGCTGCTATTCATTAACAAAGTTAGAAAAAGATTTCTTGTCAAAAAAATATTCCAAGTACTCTCTTGTGTTAGTTTCCTTGGCTGCTCAAGCAAATGCCATGTAGCAGGTGGCCTTAAACAATGGGAATTTTATGTCCAAAGTTTTGAGCCTAGGGAAGTGTCCACATCAAGGACTCACGAAGGCAGTGCTGTCTTCCTGAAGACTGGCCTCTGGGGCAGGCTGCTGGTTATCCATGCTCCTGGGTTCTGTCACATGGTAATGAATATGGCAGCCTCTCTGGACCTCTTCCTTCTCTTCCAGTGTTCGTTGACGGTCAGCTTCTTTCTTATTGTCTGAATTTCATTCTATTTATGAAGGACTCATCCTGATTCAGTTGGGCCACCTCTTACCTGAAGTATCATCAACCAAAGGTCCTGCTTACCATGGGTTCCCACCCACAGGAATGGAATAAGTTTAAGAACATGCATTTCTTGGGTACATATTTCTCCAAATCACCACAGCTCCTACTTTCAATTAAAATATATTTTGTGGCATCTAATGTTATTTGTCATCTGTCCAATAGTTGTTTCTTATTTCAACTTTCCTTTGGCTGTCTTTTGACCTTTACTGTATTTTGTCCTGTTGAATCATCTTCTACATCCTTAGAGTAAACCTAATTCCTTACTGACTCATGAAATAGTTCTGTTTAGTTCTTTTTTTTGTAATAAGAATTTCATATTTCATGCTACTTCTCAAAGTGGTGAATGGATTAAAGGTCATGATGCCTTGGGATTTTTATATTTTCTCTTAGAATCTAATGTTGTTGCAGATAACTGCATTTGGGGTGAAGAAGAGCCAGTGGGATTTTTTTTTCCTGTGCTTGGAGGCTCAACTATGTCTGAGGAAATGCCCAGGACTTCATCTTGTAAATTTCATAGCTTTTGGGATTGCAGTTTTTTTAGATTGACTTTCTTAACTCCTTATGATTTTTCTCCTGTGAATTATGTTTACATTAAGATTTGCAAATATATATCAGTGTGTTGAAGTACGTAGTGTACCTTTAAATGCCTTCTTTAGTTGGATCTTTCATATCATTGGCTCTCTTTTATCAGCTCTAAGCGACAAAGTTACACATTTTTCCTTATGACTAGTGTGGATTTTCATTGTTTCAGTGCACTTTATATTTTCTTGAATCTATGTTTGCCATCCCATTCTTTCTTTCTCAGGTGGTTCTAGTTTCATTTTCCTGTATCAAAGAAGCTACATCACTTTGACGTCATGAAAAATAGCATAGTTATTTAAATTTTTCTTAGCTTCCAAATTCTCTGTTTTCTTACTGTTTTATACTATTTTTATTCTTCAAAAAAATTGCATGCTGTCTTTTATTCTATTTCCTCATCTTTGATCAAGTCTGGATTTACCCAGACCAAGTGTTTGCTGAGAGGTAGGATATATTCATGGTGCTTCCATTACTAGAGATCTAGCAGGCCTCTTCCCTCAAAATGTGGTTTCAATTGGCAGCAACTCATCCCCTGGGAGCTTCTTAGAAATGCAGACCCTCAGGTGTGACTGCAAACCTAGGGAGCCAGAATCTGCATTTTAACCACATCCTTGGTTGATTTCTGTGCAAGATAAAGTAGATAATGCCTTCACTCAGCTGATTGCAGAATTCCTATTTCTGAATTAGGAAATAATCTAAATATCTCCTGCTCAAATTTGATTTCTAAAGGGACATTTATCTCCAGGAAGCATTCCTTTATGAAGATCATCTGTCTAGTTAGTACTTGATACTCAAAAGTCTATAAAGACCCCTATAGATTGGGAGAAGGATCAAAGGAGAAGGAGGAGTTATAACAGAGAAGATAGGACTTAACAAATGATTATGGCTGCTTCATCACCATGATGATGTTTCTTTTAGCTTCCAGTGTTTTGGAGCAGCTAGAAGAAAAAACTTGAAAATGTGGAATGTAACCGATACCAAACTTTGAAATCAGTTCTGTAACTACTTGTTACAATGTACTTGGAAAAGTATTGCTTTTTTGTATATATAATATTTCACAAGAAAAGACATTTTTAAAAAGTTTATACTAGCCAAACATGAAAAATATTTGGCTTCTAGGTCTTTTCATGAATTGGAGCAATAAGCTGTAGTCCATTTTCCACCCACCAACTCTGCCTCTTTACCTTTTGTTTTGATGGTTTTGAACTTTGATTAATTTTATTGTATAGATAGATAACTCAGGTATCCTGAACTGATGCACTGGCCATTTTCTAAGGAAGGAGAACATCTCCTTATTTTCTGTTTCCTTGGAGGTGGTGGTAGAGACTTGGGATTAGTTCAAACAATTGTTCATTGAGAAGGGAGATTGATTGTGAGGGAAGAATCCCACATGTTCCCTAATTTGTTTCCCATCAGTTTTATAGAACAAATCCCAAACCTAGCCAGGTTTTAAGTTGGCCCCTGAATAGACCCATTTCTGTTCACCCCCAGTAAAGGGATTATTAGAAACTGTTTGGATGTGACTTCAGATATCCCCCTCCCTCAGGTTTGCTATGAGGCTCACATCTTTCTTTTTTGTCTCCATGAGTTTACATTTGGGAGAGTAACATCTGGGGATGCTACTGATTTCTTCTTGAGAAGACTCTAGAGAGAGGAGGTTTTATCCAAATTTTGACAAGTGTTAAGGATGTTGACCGGTAGATTTGGCCATCTTGGTAAGGAATGGCATTTGAGTATATTTTACTGCCATTTACCACTTTATTATTAATTGATCTTTATGCTGTTAAATATTTTGAGCTGGGATCAGTCACTGTCCATCTGAAAAATTAAAAAAAAAGCAAAATCCTTAACTTTGAAAGATTTTATAAATATCTGAAATTGCATTTACTTTTCAAAGAAATAAAATAGTTGTGCTGGTGATTACTTTTTGTGGATCTCAAATTAACATACTCTTACAAAATGGGACTCATTTAGCATAAATCCCTGAATACCTAGAGGATAAGCTTATGGTTTTGGCCTGAAGCAAATGCTTTATGATTTACAATAGAATGAAATGATTGGCTTAGAATCATTAAGTATGCGGGATTAAGCATTTGTATTGAAAAATCCCATCATATTATCATCACCCAGTATTGTTTTCTAAAGTAATGCTAATGGAAATATATAAAAAACATAAATATAAATATACAAAAATACCAAAATCGAGGTATAGTGGAGACTGTCAGAATGTGTTTAATAAAGCTGAGCAGGATTTTATAATTAAAGATTGCAGAATTACCTAAAGATGTTGAATCCATGAGCGTAAGGACTTGGAAAATGGCATAAGTATCTACATCCCTTGCACTGAGGACTAACACACAATACCTCTCAATAATTGTTCTCTTCAAATTTAGTGCCGCAAAAATTGCCTAAAAAAGGGTTGTGTTGGTGACTGATGTTGTGATGATGAGCAAACAATCCTCGTTCCAGCAGGTTTCTCCCCACTTCCCAGCTGGGCTCTGCAATCTCTTTGCATTTACTGCTTTACACTCCTTGCAGAATTATGTCCCTCCTTTGGAGAAAATTCCAGACTCCCCTGTGCATGTCTTCCCAATAAGAATTTGTCATTTCTCTAAACACCAGTTGTTCTTCCTCTACTCTTCTCCAATGACAAATGATATTTTAACTCTATAAAAGTTGTTTAGTTATAATTCTTATTTTCTCTACTAGAATAGTGATTCTAGGACATAGTTGATGGCGTATTCACCTCTGTGTTTCGTCATTTATTTGGGAGAGAGAAACAAAATCACCTTGCATAGCCTAACACCTTGCGTGAGAGTGTTTTCGCTGTTTGTTAAGAAGGTGGCATTTTGTGGTCATGAGCATTTGGTTTCTGGGTTCAGATCACAGCAAGGTGGTAACTTGGTGTCACTGAACTTGGGTAAGAGACTCAACCACTCTCTGCTACAACTGGCACATCTGTAAAAGGTGGAAAACGTAGTGCCTGGTACTATTATGGTTTGTTGCATTTGGAAAAGAGTCATGCATGCACTAAGAAAAATAGGCAACATAGAGTTATTAATATTACCATTGTAAAAATATTATTGTATTGGGATGAAAACAAGGAGACCTTGCTGCTAAGTTGTACTCTTCCACCAGCTAGCCTGTATTATAGGCCTGAGTAAATACTGTAATACTTATTATCTAGATATCAGCTGGGTCTCCGAAAAATTCTAGAATCATTTGGGCAAGTCATCCTCATTTTCTGTTCTTTAGATTCTTGATTAATATGATGCAGATATTAAAAAAGGAACCGGGGCTCCTCAGAGAAATGGCTGATTCTACAATTGGGGCAAGATATGTCCTCCCATTTTTTTCTTTATTAGAGAAGTTGCTGGTTTACAGAACAATCGTGCATGAACTACGGGATTTCCTTATACCACACCACCAACCGATACCTTTTGTTGGTATGGAAGATTTGCTACAATTGATGATAGCAAATTTTTATAATTGTACTGTTAATAAAAGTCCGTGGTTTAATTTGAGGTTCATTGTGTGTATAGTGCAGGTCCATAGATTTATTTAAATATTTCTTATCATTTCTTATCGAGCATTTCCCTTTTAAATCACATTCATATTTATATTCAGTGCTGTTAATTGCATTCACAATGGTGAACAGTCATGATGTTCCCATTTTTAATTCTACCATAATCTTATGATTTTTAATGTACAGTAAAAAGTACCAGTTTTCTACAACTGTTAAACAAAATCACAGTCCTAATACTGGATAATAATGCACCCATTTAAGGGAATGCCATCACATTAGCTTTGATTTGCAAATGTCAGACACACCAGAGAAAAAGTTAGATTTCTGATTTTAAATGATCTGTTTGATGAAGAGCTGTGTTTGTGAGGCTAGGATGTGTGCGGTCTGAGTTAAATGAGATTGAAGGTGAGTGCATTTGTTTGTGTATGTGGATGTCAACATGAGGGAGAAAAGCAAACAACTATGGCATTTAAGTCAGGCAAGGTTATACCATGTAACAAAAGAATTTCACCGTCTTGCAACAGAAAAGCTTGTTTCTCTGTTACGAAGCCCATGACAGTCACTGGTTGGCTTGGCTTCATTCAACCTTCTTGTCTTTCCAAGGGAAATGCTGAAGGCAGAGTATCTATCTGGTTTAGTGGTAGAGGGAGAAAAAAGAGCAGAAATGTGGTGGCTCATAAAATTTCAGCCAGGAAAGCACACATGCCTTTCTCTTTAAATCTCATTGGCCAAACTGCTTTGAATTGGTTGGGGAGGTGTACCCCTTCTCCAGAGATGGCCAGGAAATATATCGAACACATAATACAGCCCAACTACACTGATGGTGTTGAATATGGACCATCACGCCTTAAAAACGGATGAAGAGCCTTTAAAGGGAGTTTTGGTTTCCCTTAAGTTTGTTTCCCTATTGCTATTCCTGTTGTTTTCCTCACTAATTCCTTTGTTTCTAACTGCACAAAACAGTGACCAGCTCTGTTGTGTCCAATCAGAGACCAACTCTTTTGTGGCCCATCAGCTAAGTTAAAAAGGAATTGAAGTGTCAGATACCATTATCTGCTGTTGGAATCTTTCCACTTCCAGAGGGCATCAGTACCCTTATAATTCCTGAAATCGGTTTTAAGGCCCTTAGTTGAAGTCCATTGCCTTTGCATATTTGGGCATGACAGAATCAAGAATCGAAGGGTGGGTTGATTTTTGGGGAATCTGGATTTTTCTTTCTTTTTTCTTTTGGAATGAGTAAATATCGTGTGTCTGTGTCAAGTACACACAAGACAAAGCAATTTTGTTACCCATTCCTGCCTTATTTTATTCATAAAGACTAAGGGTTCATATTTAGATTCAGACATTTTATTATTTACACAGACAGCAAAAGAATGAGTCAAAAGTGCCAGGTCCCCATAATCCACGTCTTGCATGCCAAAAGATTCCACCACCCAGAAATTCAGTTTGTGACCTGTCTACAGAAAAATACTTTTCAGCAGAGGTGAGGCTATGCCCCAGAACTCAAAATCTTCCAGAATTTCTTTGCAAGGAGAGTTTTTTTTCTTTTTTTTACATGGACAGGCACCGGGAACCAAACCCAGGTCTCCGGCATGGCAGAAGAACTCTGCCCTTCAGCCACTGTTGCCAGCCCTGTTATTGTTTTTTTAACAGAACATTTCAGAAGGAGTCAGAGCAAATAAAAGCCAATTTTTTATATTCAACATGAGTTTTCTAAATAAACATGCATGAAGACTAGCTAGCATAATACAATATTAAATTACTTTCAGGTTTAAATACATTGGGATTTAATCTCAAAGTCAAAGAGATTCTTCGGGGAGGTAATGTATTCTATCAACTAAAAGTTCTAATAAAAATGGGAAAGACTCGTGTAAATCTATCAGGATTTGTCTTCTATTCCTGAGAACATAAAAATTTCAATAACAAAAATCATAACAAATCATGCTCATGTAAGCTTATGTAATGTTCTGGGACTCTAATAAAACACAAGCACATATCAGAGAAGTGCAGAATTATTAGATTTATTTTGATTCCTGCCTAAGACAATGCAAAATCAATTCTTTCCTAATCCCAGAAAAGCAAAAAAGGTAAAGTTCTATTCAAATTTTTCTCAATCTGTCTTCCAAAGCCAGTCAGAGAAACGTAAGAAAATATTTAAAAATTATTTCCATTAATCTCTATATTTGAACTTTTAGAAAATTAGGAAGAATCAGATTTACTTTGATTCTATTGCAAAAGAACGCCATCAGTTTTCCTGAAATGACAACCCTAGGTAATTTAAATGTCAGAATTTTATATACTGTATGGAAATAAAAATCCTTGTGTGGCCAACTGATGAATTACAACCTGCGATCTTTTTGCAAAATTGAATAAAAGCATGGAGTATTACATTTCCATACTTGGGAGAAGAATTAATTATACAAATTTGAATAGAAGAGCCAATGCCTCTTTCACCAGTACTTAGGGTGGTTTTGATTGCTAGAAGTGCAGGCACCCCTTCCTTGTAGAAAAAATAGAGTTTAGATAAAAATATGATTCCTTCTGTATATATTTCTTCATGTAATTTTTATGTGCTGGTCATGTGCTAGCTATTGAAGATTTGAGACTACACTTATGAAAAAGAAATGGAAAAGGCTTTCCCTTTCTGGCACTAGCAATCCAACAGGGAAGAATTATTAAACAAATTGTCATGATTGGTAATAAATATTGGAAAGAAACTTTCTGCTCAAGTGAATAAAAGGGGAGCCTAAGTGAGTTTAGGGGTGAGGATTGGGATGATTAAGGAATGCATTTCTGTGGAAAGGAGATTGAAGCTGAAAAATACAGAGGTGTGATCCAGTAGAATGTTTTAGGAGGGGCATATGGGATGGGAGCAGGTAAATTTTTTTTTCAGAAAGTGGATATAACAGAGGGTCATCAGAAGGCCTAAAATGAGCTGATTATAGGAGTTAAATCATGTTCAGAGTGTGTATCAGTTAATGTTTGCTGCATAAGAAAACATCCCAAAGCTATGTATCAAAATACATCATTTATTTAGCTTGTGACTCCGTGGGTTGGAAATTTGGCCTGTGCTCAGCTGGGAGGTTTTTCACAATTTGGCTGGGTTCACTCACGAGTCTTGAGTGAGCCACTGGGTGCATTCGGGGCTCATTGCACAAGGACTGCCTCTTCTCAGATGCTTTTCTGTTTTCTTCCAGCGGCTATGCTGGAATGTTTACTCGGCCCCTTAGCAAGGTGCCACGTGGAGAAGTGTATAGTTTCTTAAATCTAGGGCTGAGAATAGCAGAGTCTCTCTCTCAAATCCCCTTGGCCAGTGTAAGTCATCAGCCTGGATTTGGGGGCTGCTGAGACAGTGCTCCAGTAAAGAAAATAACATGGCACACCTAGAAGGTTACTATTCTAGTCTGCTAGCTGCTGGAATGCAATAAAAAAGGGAATTTAATAAGTAGCAAGTTTACAGTTCTAAGGCCATGAAAATGTCCCAATTAAAGAAAGTCTATAAAAACGTCCAAATTAAGGCATCAGAAGAGGTGACCTGCACTCAAGAAAGGCTGATGAAGTTCACGGTTTCTCTCTCAACTGGAAAGACACATGGTGAACATCTGCTAGCTTTTTCTCGAGGCTTCTTGTTTCATGAGGCTCTCCAGGGTGTGTATTCCTTCTTCTTCTCCAAAGGTCTCTGGTTGCATGGACTCTGGCTCTCATCATTCTCGTGACTCTGCTCCTCTGCTGCTCTCCCATTGTTCTGAAGCTTTCTCTAAAATGCTTCCCCTTCCAAAGGATTGCAGTAAACTAATCAAGACCCACCTGGAATGGGTGGAGTTACATTTCCCACCACTCATAAGTTCATACGCACAATTGAGTGAGCCACATCCCTGTGGAGATATGGAATCAAGCTTCCAACCTACATTATTGAATGGGATTAAAGGAAACGGTTGCTCCCACAAGATTGATTAGGATTAAAACATGGCTTTTCTAGGGCACATAAATCCCTTCAAACCAGCAAGGTTATATTGAAAAAGTACCATACAAGGAGACACGGAGAATCAGGGGCAATTTTGCAATTCATTTGGATAGTTGGAAATGCCAAATATAGAGATATGAATTGTCCTATTGAGCCTATAAATTTAGTATTATTTTAAGAATTAATGGAATTTTCCATGATGTTTATTTTAAGAATCATACAGCCAAATAAAAATCCTAGAATGGAAAGGCAGTTCTAAAATGGAATTACAAGAAAGGGATGCTTGCTCTTCCAGCTATCAGTAAAAATTGTAACCCAATAAGTATGCATCTAGGTATGAACCCAAGAAAGATGAAAATATATATCCATAAAGAATGTGTACACACATTTTCATAGCAGCATTATTCCTGTTCATCCTTAGGCAGATGCAACCCAAATGTCCATCAGCTGCTTAATGGGTACAATAAAATATAATCCCTAGAACGGAATATTATTTGTCAGTAAGAAGGACTGAAATGGTGATCTATGCTATGACACAGAGGAACCTGGAAACCAGGATGCTAAGTGAAAGAAACCAGTCAAAAAGAACAAATATCATATTATTCCATTTATGGGAATGCCCAAATCCAAAGAGATAGAAAGCTTATCACTTGTCCAAGGGCTGAGGGGAGAGGGGGGCATTTGGGAAGTGAGTTTCTTTTTGGGATGAAAAAATGTTCTGAAATTAGGTAATGCTGATGTATGATAGATCGGCGAATACACTTTAAAAATCAGATTGTGCACTTTGAAATAGTGAATTGTATTGGGAATTATGTCTGTATGAAGCTGCCATATATAATAGAAAAGGATAATTAAAAGCTGGAGAAATTGATAGTCTAGGAGTATAGAAAAGTAGATCACTGGAGCATAATAAAGAAGACATAAACAGTCCTTAGTAGATGTAAGAACCTGGCATATAAGCAAAAATGTACAACAAACCCGTGGATAAAAATGGTTTTGAGGTCTCAGGAAATAATAAAAACAACATGTATGCTACACTAACGAGAGAGATTATTTCCCCAACATAAAATAAAACTTGAAAATACCTCAAAATAGCAAAATATCTTTATGACTTTATACCGTTGTATTAAAGAAGGGATCCTTTAAAAAAGCACAAAAAGCAGTAATCATAAAGAGACATTTTGGTAAATTTTACTACATATCTTATTAACTATGTATTATCATTAAACAACAAAACAGTGGAAAGACAACAACTAGGAGACATTACCTGCTCTACTAATTCTTAACTGTGTAAATGTGGGCACATGATTTAATCTCTCTGTGACTCAGACTCCTCAGATGTAGATATTACTAATGATGTAGATATTACTAATATCTACATCATTACTAATGATTAATATGTGTAAAGTCCTTAGAACAGAGCCTGGCACACACTAGGCACTAATAAATGGCTGTTGTTATATAATTGAGAAGTTACCATGCAGATATGTACATTTCGTATGGATCAATAAGACAGAGATGTGCAGACAATCAAAAATTGGCAGCCTAACATCTACTCTCTCTCTCTCTCTCTATATATATATATATATATATATATATTTTATATATATATATATAAAATAAAAGATGTAAAATCTTTTTTCTGCCTCAAAGTATTCAAAAAAGTATCTGTGACTTGTAGATTCCCCATTGATTTATATTCTTCCATTTACTGTGCTCTGTCTTTTCCAAATTCTCTACAAAATGTCTGTGTTACATTTACAATAGAAATACTATTTTCATCTAATTGGACTTTGGAAGATGAAGCTGATAAAGCACTAAAGGGGATCTTTAGAAGAGAAGTGTAAAAAAAAAACACGCAAATTTTTTAGGACCAGGGATCTAGGGATGTTTTATTGACAAAATTAGATTTCGACTTTAATGATTAAAATCTACATTTGTGTTTGAAGTGATTTAAATATTCCCTTTAATATCTAAAACTGTTTCCCCGCAGAAGTGTTATCGTGATTCTGTTTATTAGATGTAAAGGAATATTATTCTGACAATTTGAGGATTGAGGGGAAAAAGCAGGATTTATGTGGGTTTTGAAATGTTTTTTGGCAGCTACAGGATATATTTATTCTGGAGTATTGTGTAGGAAAATCTTTGTTTCTGTATTTATTAACCCCAGTATTTCCATAATTTATGATTATCTCTAATTTAGATACCCAGGAGAACTTGCTTTGTTTTTAGGTCATTGAATTTGCTATATTTTCAAGGGCAGATGCAGCAGTAGCTTATTGAAAGAGATGATTAAACATACATAAAACAGTAAAGACCTTCTCTACTTATGATTCTGTGTCAGGCTCTGCTATATAAAGTTAATTTAAAAATTGTGTTCGTCAGTCTCTAGCAGAATCTCAGCAGGCATATTTGCCTAAATTGACAAGCTGATTTTTAAATTTGTATGGAAAGGCAAAGAATCCAGAATAACCAAAGTGACCTTGAGCAAGCAGAACAACTTTGGAAGATTTACGCTTCTCTAGAAGCTACAGAGAATAAGACGGTGTGACCCAGGCACATGAATAAAAATATAGATCATAGAATACAACTGAGTCCAGAAACGAACCTCCACATTTACAGCCAATTGATTTATGATAGCAATGATGCATCACTTCAATCAGGGAAGGAGAGTATTTTTCATAAATGCTGTTGGAGCAATTAAATATTTATATGTAAAAAGATGAATTTCAACTCTCACCTTACACCACATACAGAAATTAACGCAGTATGGGTGAAATATGAAACTGTAAGAACTGAAATTCAAACTTTTAGAAAAAAAACATTGGTGTAAGCCTTTGGAACCTTGAGTTAAGCAAACGTTTCTTAGATATGGCGTCAAAAGCATTCTCCATAAAATAAAACAGTTGATAATTTGAACCTTCCTCTTCAAAAGTTAAAAAAAAGTAATAGATTTTTGTACTTCAAAGACTTCAAAAAACAAAAATGTAGGCCAAGCCTGGGAGGAAATATTTGCAAATCATATTACTGATAAAAGATTTGTATCCAGAAAATATAAAGAACTCTTTCAGTTTGATAATAAGAAGGAAACAGCCCAATAAAAATGTGGGAGAAGATTTGAATAGACATTGCTCCAAAGAATATGTTGGAATGTCTAATAACCACATGAAAACATTTTGAAGTCATTTGGAGAGTACAAGTTTACACCTACTGGAATGGTTATCATCAAAAAGAGAGGTAATGGCAGGCACTGGCAAACTGTGGAGAAATTGACATCATTGTTGATGGGAATATAAAATGGTGCCTTTGATGTGAGAAGCCATTTGGTGGTTCCTCAAAACGTTCAATGTTAATGGCCCATGTGAAAAAAATTATTTTCTTAAGAATCTAAATAAAAGAAATGAAAATGTATGTCCACGAAAAATCTTTTACACCAAACTTTTTACCAGCATATTTACCAACAAGTGGAAATAAACCAAATACCCATCAACTGATGAATGGATAAATAAATGTGATACATCCATACAGTGGAACATTATGCAGCCATGAAAAGGAACATAGTTCTGATGCATGCTGCAACATGGATGAACCTTGGAAACATTATGCTGGGTTGAAGAAGTCGCCCAAAGGATCACATATTAAATGAATTCATTTCTATGAAATGTCCATCATAGGCAAATCTATAAAGACAGAAAGTAAACGAGAGATGATTGGAGTTGAGTGTGGGAACATTGGCTGCCTGTGATGAGGACACAGAACTTCTGGGGTGAGTATAGGCAATATCTTAAAATCAAATGGAGCTAATGACTGAAGGTCTTTGAATTTCTATTTCAAATGGGTTTGTTTTATAGTGTGAAAATTATACCTCAATATAGCTCTTAAATGGTAGGCTAGTTAGCGAAAGAATTTTGTACAGAATCAAAGAACAGGTAGATTAGAGTCAATTGCTATTTCATCAGTGCTGTGACTGTGTTAAGAAAACGAATGCTTCCCCATCCCCCATGGAAGTTTTTCCAGTTTTTCTGGTCCTTGAATTGATGATGGCTTTGACCTTGAGACCAAGGACTTGGAAGGGCACTTGGTAACACTAGCATCCCAACTCTTTGGCAGACTTTGTTGGGGTTTCACCTGGGCTGGGCTCATTCTTTCCTGCTTCCAGCTGCAGCAGAGAAAGAGAAAAGATATTGACAAGAGCAAGTCAGGAAGAGACCATGAATGTAAGGCCAGGTGCCTGGAACAGGTCAACTTCAGGCGTGGCCTCTGAATGACGAAGAGACTTTCTCAAGGACGACGAATTGTGTTGTAAAGAACAGCTTCAATACAGAAATGCATTCTCTTTCCTAATCATTCCCTATCTTTTGACTACAAATGTATTTTTTTCTATTTATCTTTTCTTTTATAATGAAAGAACACTAGAAAAACAGTGGCTTATTTCTACAGAAACCAAAAAACTTGCACCAAAAATTAAAATATTTTAAAAAACTCAAGCACATGGTTGAGTGTGCCATTGATGTAATATATGTGTCTGTGAAAAGCACACCTTTTAGGGTTTTAAATGCAATTTAGCATAAATTCAATCTACAAGTTAGCTTGGAGATATATTTTATGCTGATAAAAGGACATTCAGACTAATTTAATGGAGAACTGATATTTGGAATATATTCTTAGGCATCTAAACAGTAGAATTCTTAGGCATGGAAAGATTTCCATATCAACGAAATGCCTTATTAACATATCATTATCAGAATACTTTCTAAAGTATTAAAAATAAGAAACGGGTTGGAAAAAGAGTGGGTTGTTCTCTGCGTAGATCAGTTCTGGGTCTTTAGATGAAATATTGATGTGCTGGATCCATTTCGAGGGATTTCTGATCAACTTGAAATTCACTCTGGAGGGTGAATTTATGCCACAAAAATCAACAAATACTACAAATGGGACTCTTTTTCCCCCCAAGAGCTAGCTGTTAAACTGGAACCCTATGAGATTGCTAAGATACTGCCTTTGTGGGACCAAGAAAAACAGCATTCCCATAACTTTGCTTCAAAAGACGTTTAAGCTCTGTTGCGTTAACGTGAGCCTAAAAAATGTCTTATAAAAACAAGTGTCGTAGGTAAGACTTTTTATTCACCGCCACTAAACCCACTTCTCCCAGTTGCCCTAGGGGCAAGCAAAGACGATTTCCAGTCCATGGAGGCACAGTTCTGGTTGCTGGTATTTGCATGCGAGGCATGGGCTCCCTCTGTCCATGAGAAGAAGACACCTCAAGCCGAATCCCCAAATGATTCAACAAAATTAAATGTTTTTGCCTCTGGTATCTGGGAAACAGTAAAGCAGAGTGGGGTACTGCATCCAAATGGTGTAAGACATCATTTATGTGTGTACCTCTCTCTGCATTCTGTGTATATAAAAATTACTATGTAAAGAATAGGCTTAAGGCTCTAAAGGTAGGTGATTTCCACTTTTATTTGTAGAGATAATAGTCAAATAAGTATTTTGAACACAAGTGACATATCTATAATGTTTTATTCTGATTTAAAATACTTATGAAGTGATAGAATATATATAGAATAGAAAACGAGTAAATAATAGTTAATGGCTCCCCTAGGGGTATATTTTAGTGATTTAATTAGTGTCATTTCTGATTTTTATTGAAAGTTGTGTCATTTTAAATTCTTACCTGTGCAGCTAGCGTAGATTTAATGTGAAAAGTAAAACGTAGTTAAGATAGCTTGATTAAAGCCCACATTTCTTGTGTAAGGATGTTTCTGTTTATGTTATGAAATCTCCTAAACAAAGTATATCAGTGTCATTTCAAATATTTGATTAGATTAGAACATATCCAAATTAGGGGGACATTGAATATTTCTTAAGCATTTCTTTTAAGAATGTGGGGAATCTTTTTTTCTAATAATTTCTTTTCTCCTTTTTAAAAACGCACATTAGCTTTTTTCTTTTTCTTTTTCTTTTTCTTTTTTTTTTATCTTTTTTTGGCAGTAGTATCATTTTAACGCCCAAACGACATTTTCACGGGATGTCTAGTATTTCTTTTTTGCAAACAACATTTTGACTTTGTTCTTCTTAACATCTTTATGTTTATATGCATTTTGTATCCTCCCTATTTCACTTTTTTTTAAATGCAAATGTAACAGATTTCAACTTTTTGCGTTACATTTCTTTTTTTTTTTTTTTTTTTTTTTTTTTTTTTTTTTTTTTTTTTTTTTTTTTTTTTTTTTTTTTTTTTTTTTTTTTTTTTTTTTTTTTTTTTTTTTTTTTTTTTTTTTTTTTTTTTTTACTGGATAGTAGATTTCAACTTTTTGTGTTATATTTGTTTTTTCTTTTTTTTTTACTGGATAGTATCGCTCTCTTCTGATTTTTTTGCAAACCTGTTGTTTTTGAATTCTCTTTTTCCCTTTATTTTCCTTCTCACTGTGACCCCAGGAACCAACTCAAAGAAAAACGCAGATGATATAACGAATAATGATCGTGGTGAAGATGAAGGTATTTTTTGTTTTTTTTTTTTCAAAGCTCAACCCTGATGCATGATCTTATATCTTTCTATCTCTCTATTTATACATTTTTTTTTTCATTTCAACCTGTTTTTCTTCCTCTTATTTGCAATTAGTACACTTTGGTGTGCTGCTTTGTTTTCTTCTTGTGTGGAGACCAGTATAATTTTTAACCCAAATTACAATGTAGGTGATTGCAAATCGTTTGTGAGAAGAAATATAAAAATTGTTTCTAAATATGAAGTGAGTAACAAAATGCTATTTACAAAGAACTCTGCCGCCTTTTTCCCCCCTTCTTTTCTTTTTGTTTTTGTCTTTTTTTTTTTTTTTTGGCTTGGTCACTAGAAGACAAAATGGAATTTTAAAACATGCATGTATACATTCTTTTATGTCTTCTGAAGATTATTTTCTAAGATACTGTTGTATTTTGGAATTTTAGTCTTCTCAATTCCTTCTATGAACTGCAGAATTCCTTGACATCTCCATAGAACTTTTTTGGGGGGGCTGGTACTACCTTTTTTTTCTTTCCTAAACATACAGATTCCAAAATAGGTTTGAAAGAATCTGTTCTGGCTCACAGTGATGTACATCAAAAAGTGTTTTAATGGAATGTTGTTGTTTCTTTCAGGACTGCCTTTTAGCAGCATTTAAAGAAAAAAAAATAGGGATATCTAAGAATTTGAAAAAGTTCAAAAGGCTAGCTCTATGCACCTTTCTTTTCATACCACGTCTATTTTGAAAACATTTTTCTCCCTGAAATATTGTGTTGCTATGGTAAGTTTCTTTTTGAGGATCCCAAATTGCTTGACAGATTATCTACCAGAAGTGAAATGATTTTTTTTTTCCATGTGGCATCCAAGCAGACAACTAGCATATTGTTATTCTGAGCTTTCAGCAAAGCAAATGCTTCTTTAAAAGAAAAATAAAAACTAAAGTAAATCTTTGCTTGTTGAGAAGACTTATAGGATGGATAAAAGCACCCCTCCCCTCACCCCAATCTGGATAGCAAACTACATGCAAATCTATTGATTTACCTGAAAGGAAGAAGGCCCAGGAAGAATTTTTAGTTCTGGGGTTGAAATGCAATTTAAACCCAAGAAGTGAGTGGTGAGTTATCATTGTCAGCTAAACTTCCCTGAAAATGCCTTTTTTTTTTTTTTAAATCAATTGCTTGTTTCTGCTGCCCTCTCTGATTGCTCTCATAAATCAAGTGCTCTCTTAGAAAATAAATTTTGTCAACATTACTTTCAAGCCAGGTCTTTTCTCTTAACATTATTTCTTTACTGGGCCCTCAGTTCAAAGGATTGGCGTTGACTCAAATAAGCTAAGATGGCCTTAAAATTCCATCTTCTACACTCTCTCCTTAGGTGAGGGTTTCAGAATGCCTACTCTTTTATCAGCCTTCAAGACAAACAAGCCAAAAAAACCCAACCATTATCTCCTTGTTCTCTTATATCTCGTACTGCTATGACATTCATCTTGCCCTGCTTTCTTCTTAGAATATTTTTCCTTTTGATAATTAGCCTCTGTTTTCACAGTATTCTCAGTCCAACTTTATAACAGCTAAAATGCTGTCTAATTTTCATTTCTGTCAATAAGCTGTGATTTTTACATTGAATTAATTTGACATGTGGTTATTACTTCCTCAAGTCCAAGAAAACCATGTTCTGTTTTTCATTAAAGGTAAGAGATGTTAACCTGATATTTTCTCCAAGGAATCTCCTCAAACAAACATTTAATTCTTTACTTGTGCCTTTTCCACAGTTCTGTAGCCAATATCTAGTAATGGCAAAATAAATTAAGGCATAGATTAAAATAGGAACAGGAAGAGGCAATGATTATGGGAAACAGCCTTCCATATTCAGCTAGCAAGTTGTTAAAAAAAATTCCATGTCGCTTATGCTTAATGAAGGATTAATAAAACATTGGCATGCTAGAATTTAATATAAGGTGAGAAAATAGGAGACACGTGCTGTAGATTAACTATCGACAGACACACTGGAAGCTTGATGCCCTTTTCTGTACTTTATTGTGAACACTACATGGTAGAATTTGTGGGTTTCTCCTGCTTTCTGAATGCTTATGGCTGACGCCCCAGAAGTGTACTTGAGATTGTAATATTGACTCATTCTCTTAGTAGGCACCATCAAAACAAAGGAAGTTTATGTGCTCAATTTTTTTGAAAGTTCTCAGTGCATTAGGTGGGAAACCTTTATGGAAGAAAAGAGTGAAAATAATTTTGCATGAATGCATGTGGTTCAGTTTGATAACATATAGATATTTAAGACATTTACAAAGATCTATCTAGAAGTAGTTGAGATCAGACTTCTCTAACACTAAATGTGGTCTGCATGGCTGAGTCAGCTGAACAGTTCATTTTCCTTTGACTCTTCAGAAAGCACACTCCATAGGCTGCCTCCAAATGTCTATCACAGACCATTGATAATACGATATTATTTTTTGCATCTTCGTTAATTAAAATAATAATAAAAGCACCAGAGTAAACATTGGTTACGTAACCTAGTGGAAATTTATAGTCTCTGTGATGAAAATATAAAGTATTTCATTTCACCTTCAGTTTGGAGTATTTTACCATTTTTATTACATGACTTTCAGTTCTGTTTCATTTAAATACATTGGGATTTTGCTGCAATGAATAAACTAGAACAGTGATACTTGCATGTATTTGTAAAAACCCATTTCTGTGACAGTGGTACTTTTTAGCCATTTATTCAGTTTAGTCATTACCTGTTCTGTATTGAGAGTTTATAGCTTCACTGCTGCTTTTATGTTTACATTTTTAAGTTGAATATTATATACATTCACCTTTGACTTAGGATACCAGTTATATTAAAAATCAATTGCCTCACCAGGCAGAGTTCTCGCCTGCCATGCCAGAGACCTGACTTCGATTCCCAGCGCCTGCCCATGCAAAAAAAAAAAAAAAAAAAAAAAAAATCAAATGCAATTTTGAAGTTGATTTTACGCTGAATTAGAGGATGAGAATATATTTTGTAACAGATGTCCTGTGCTTCTTCAATTTAAATCACCCGCAGGAATTTCAGCGATTTTTAGGAAAAACGTCATTTCTCTTAAATTCCTTACTTTTTAGTATTTTAGAATGTGCATAAGCTTTCATGCATATCACTCAAAATGTCTGTGCTTCTCCAAATATCTTTTCTACGCATGGAATTTATGACAACACTGACAGTTTGCCTTGGGTGATCTTATGAAGGCTTATATAATGCATAATCATCAATGTGATTTCTTCTCCAGAGTTAGGGAGGTACTAAATATCTGCCCTTTATTTAGCATCACTCAGTTTGATTCTTTATTGTATTTTCCTTACTTGACCTTTTTTTCCAGACATTCACGATCAGAACAGTAAGAAGCCAGTAATGGTGTATATCCATGGCGGATCTTACATGGAAGGGACTGGCAACATGATCGACGGAAGCATTCTGGCAAGCTATGGAAATGTCATCGTGATAACAATTAACTACAGGCTGGGGATTTTAGGTAAGTGTTTTATCACCTTATTTAGATGATGCCCCACGCAGCAGTGATGGAAGTATGTGTTGTCGTCTGAAGGGACTGTTTCATTAGAATGAGGTCACTCTAGTTCCTCGAAACTTCTACTTTACAAAGCTCACTTTATGCCCTGAATATGTTTGTTCCCACAGAATCATTTATAACTATGTTCTTTTTCATACATCCATGTGGCACAGTCTAGCTAAGAATTTTTCATTCATCTGTTTCTTTTACAATTTTATTGAACTTGAATCCCTCCTTAGATTTTGCTTAAAGCATTTTTCTTCCTTTGGGCTAAATGAATGGTTTGTTTTTGCTTGTAGACATAGCCCTGTATGATGAACATGTGTGCTGATTTAATAGTTGATAAGAGCTATAGGTATTAGCTTTCTTTTCAGGTTGCATAGGTATGTTAATTAGTACAGTTTGTATAGGAAAGTATGTTATCAAGTTCGTTAACTAATTATTTATTTTGCATTTTGAAACACTTCTGTGTGCTTATAATGCCATTGAATTTTCATGCAATGAAGCATCTTTTATTTGAATTTTATTTCATTTTGCAATTAAAGAACGCTGGCTAAATACATGGTTCTACTTTGTTTTGGTGCTTAGTTTATTTTCTCCTAATTGTGGATTGGAAAATTATACATTCTGAGGGTAAGACTTCAAATTCACTTTCTTTAGTGGTTTTGTCTACTGCTGTATATTTCATGATATAACATTTTTAGACTTACATAAAAAAAATTTGTTTCCAAGGCACACACAAAAAAGCATTTAACTGGTGCATAAAATTGTTTTTTTTTTAGCAATGTGGCTGCAACAGAGAGACATCTCTGCTACAATGTGGTTATGGTAAAGTATAAACAAATAAAATGGACTAATTGAAATGTGTCAAACAAAAAGTAAGGCTTAAAATGTTTTTTCCAAACAGATAAAAATTGCCAAGGATACTTTATTTCCAATTCAATATTTAATTTTATTCTGAACATTTCTATTCATTTATATAGGAAAACACTAATCTGTAAAAGGTGCCCTGAGGCAATGATTATACAAATACATCTTAAATTTAGAGATGTTAGTTGCCAAACTTCCGCAGATGTTGGCAAAACTGTACCATTTGAAGTGAGATAAAGAACTCCACATTTCATATTGGTGTTTTCACCACAGCAAACAAAACAACCCTTCACATCATGAACCTAAATTCGTTATTTTATTTCTTTTTGTGTGTGTGTCCTTTCTGTGAGCTAGCTCTTTTTGAAACAATTTGAATTCTTTTGCGCAGAGATGATTGCATGCCTCTCTGAGTACTTTCCAAAGGTCTCTGGTTAGCTGGTGTGGCTTACTAGTGTTTGAAAACAGGAAATCATGTTTCTTTATGTTTTACAAAAGATCCATTCTCATGAAGAGGTGGAGAGAGGAAACACGGTGTAAGGTCACTACACAGGACCAATTCAATGAGAGCTCTGCAGCAAGTCAGGCTGGGAAGTGCCTCAGAGGCACCGCTCTCTGAATAAAGCAGTGGGCAATTAACAAGCTGTTGCATTTGGTGCAGCAACAGAAGTGTTCAGCTGTGCGTCTGATACTTTGATGCGACTTAGGTTGTCATTTCAAACAACGGTTGCTTTGCTAAAGCAGAATTGTATTACGCATCTCTGCGATGTCGTTTCTTAACGGGTTTGCCGTTAGTGAGTTCTTTGCAACAGAGTCGTTTGAGAATTATGCCAAACTTACTCTTTTTTTTAGGAAAGAAAAAAAGAAGCCTTTTAGTATACTTGCTGAAAAATTTTAAGTCTGCCTTTATGTTCCTGAAAATTAAAACAAAACAGAAAGCGCACAAAGCACGGCGAGCTAACTCGGGTCTCTCATGGTGGGCAGGGAGGAAATAAAAGAGGCAATTTAGCATATCCGTGCCAGGCTATTTACATGCCAAGGCTGGAGGTTCGGGGATAGCTGTGAACAGCTAGCAATACTACAAACCCCCTTTTATGTGAAGGAGTGAAATGTGCCAACGTTGCTGATTTTACAGGGCTAGAGAAATCGTGCAGTGTGATTGAGTTTATCTTTTTTGTGGGTCTTGCTTATCTACCTCATTGTCCTCTTAAAAAACTTTTACCCTGTTCCCAGTTTGCTTTGAGGAAGTCACTATCCTGGTTTGGAAAACTGTTTTAGATCTTTTTGGCCTCCAAATGTCACAAAAGAGAGAATCAAATAAAATGACATGCTATACACTAAAATGATAATCTGAATTAGTGCTTTTTAATAATAATGGATACATTTTTGGTAAAATGTTAACAAATTGCTTGAGTTTTTTCTTCATAAAGTAACAAATGCCATTTTGCTATCCCCACAAAAGAAAAAATTCTGACATTTAAAAATTTTAGTTTATTTTCTTTGCAGAGTAACAAATGGTGTGTTCCTATACAAAAAGAGGTATTTTTTTACAGTAATGTTAAATGTAGCTGGATGCTAGAGGGAAAGATGTTAAATTGAGAGAGACTTGAATTAGCATGCTCCCTCTGTGCTGTCTTTACTGTAAAACATTGGAAAAATCAGGTAAAATTTCCGGGTTCTCCTTCCTTAGCTGAACATTGTAGTAGTGACCTCTCCCTAGCAAAAATATTGTACAGTTAAAGGTCATTTCATGGATGTAGAGTTGCTAAGCCATGCCTGACCACCTGTGCCTACCCAGGGGATGGAGGAAATCATTAACCATCAGATATGGCATTAATGCTACAGTAAATACAACGATACTGCAGTATTAATGCTGTCCAACCTAATATGGGATGGCTAATATCCATCAAACACCAGCATCCAAACAGAACCACCTTAGTTACAAAATTACAATTACATGACATTTTTAGAAGCAAATAAATGAGATGGATTTACTGTTGCTTTTTGAAGTGTGAACTTTTTCTTTAATCACGACTCTATGAAACAATGTGACGAGTCATTGAAAGGGGGACCATATAACTTATTGACTAATCTGGGCCCCTTTGGAAAGAGAAAATGGATGTGGTTAATACGTTTTGGATAAATTGAGATTGTTTCAGGTTAACTGGGATGGATTGACACAGCTATAAAGTCATTTTATACCTGCCTCTGATCTATTGATTTAACTAGTATTCAGTTTTAGAAAGCTGTATTTCCAAAGAAGCTGTCCTTATATAATCACGTTTCATACTTATTCTGTGGTACACCTTTATCACTGTAGATCTGAAAACTTTGGAATGCTTGAAATTCACCAGTCCCCTCAAGCCAGCAGGTTTTGTACTGTGTAGCTCTCGTACATGCTGAAGATGGAAACACACAAAAGCCTTGCTGGGCGGGTTAAGCTGGAGTATTTGCCTGTTCTCATCCATCTTCTGAAGAAAGCTCCTATTTCTCGTGACCTCAGAATGGTTCCATGCATTAGCACTCTTTCCTTGCTCTAAGCCCCTCACTATAGGGTAACCTGAGTTCTGTTAGTTCTGCATCCTTTTACATTTTTTCATGATGAATGTCCAAAGCAAAGAGAGGTTATTTGTGCTTCCTGCCCTAAGGAGTTTCTCCAAGCTTCATGTCTTCACAACTTCAGCTGCTTTATTCTATCTCCATTCTAATATCCACATTAGTTTAGCCCACTTGGGAGAACCTGTTGGATATCCTATTATCCAATGGCTAATTTTTAATGAAGTGATTGTTTCAAAACTGATCCTACATAGATGTTTTATCTGCGATTGTCCCTGTAGTCCACTGGCCATGGCCTAGTTTAGATGACCTCTCACTTGATCCTTCTTATCTCACCTTTGAGGGAAAAAAAAAGCCCAGAGGAACTGGGATTTATGGCCAAACAGTTCATAAAGGACAGAGCTGGGGTTTGAATCCAGCACTAACTGAAGTCAAGTCTCTCACTCTTTTCACTGTCTTAGTCACCTCCTGCCTCACCAGTCAAAGTTAAAAGAATTAACTAAACTACAGAACTACTTAGGGAACTAAATCTGACTTTGGCCACAGTTTAGGTTGCATAATTATAGAAAAATTGTCAGATACTCTGATTACTAATCTAGATGTAATGTTCTGGTAAGACGCTTATAAAGTATTCTCATTTTCCTGAGACTTGAGTCTTTAATTGATGGACCCTATCCATCAAATCACTCTTTATTCTTTGCCATGCGACGCATGGATTCAGTGGTATGATTGCTGACAATGGCCTTTAAAGCTATTTTTGGTGCCCAAAAAACTAAGGTATCAGAGAGTTGGGTGTCTGCTATGCCAATTTCATTACTTGCTTGCTGCCTCTTGCCTATAAAGGGAGTTAATAGCCTTAGGACCAAGGGTGAGTTTAAGGGAATTCTTAACTGATTGATCACTCTTTCATGGTTTTAAGAAATGTTTCCCGCAGCTTATATTGTTGACTCTTCCAAGGATTTTTTTTTTTATGTCAAGAACACCTGCTGATTTTTCCAGAATGTCACTATCCTGAAATTTTTCACACCAGAAGATTGTGAAAGCGCTTTTTGAAGTTGTCTTTCTCTTCAAGGGCATTTGTCGCATAAATATATTTCATTGCTTTGACATTATTATTTTGAATGTAAGGAAGAAATGGTTTGAAATAAAGGCAATCTATGTGCATAGCAGAAGGAACTTTTGAACTAATGTTCTTAGTTCTTAACTTGGGTTGAACTATATGCGTGCTATTTGCACACCTGAAGGGTTTTTTCCTTTTTTCTGATATTCTCTGGGTCTTGGTTTCATGTGAAATAGAGGCGGGTTGGGTAGAGTGAGTTCTTGGGGCTTTAGCCAGAGCTGTTCCTCTATTACTTATTTGCTCTACTGGGGTTCCATGTACTATCCCACTCCATTTAGGGAGATTGGAATCATTAGAAGAGAGAATTGGTAAGTTCCCAAGAAGGGTGAGAATCTACATTCCATACTTGTGCAGTTCTTTGCAAGCATTTTACATTACTGAGAATTTAGTGGACCCATAGAATATATCTTATGTGTAAAAAGAAGTCAAGCCATTGTCATATGGTATGTTCGTTCTCATCTGAGTTAAATATTATTCATTATTTCATATCTTCAGTATTTTTTAAGCCTTTTCCCCGATTTCTTTGGTTTCCTTTTTTGTATTTTATTAAGGATTTTTTAAAATTGCAAATGTAACAGCTTATTTATCAAGTTAAAAATTCACAAGCGGGCATATATAAATCTGAAAAAAATCCATCCTCCCCTTCAAGGACTCCTTGTCTTGATGCCACCTACCTGGCTTTGCCATCTTCCCTCCCTCAACATGCTAAAAAATGTCTCAGGTTTTCCCTTATTTGACTTCTGCAGATTGTCTGCTTTGACTCAGAATGTTTCCTTTCTTCGTCTTAAAAGAGAAACCATGCTTTACTTAGCTTCAAGAAAATCCCATGAAAAGTTAAGCAGGGAGAGGGGAAAGGTCAAGTGTTGCACTTAAAGAAAACGCATGGGCAAAAGCAGAAAAGTAAAGGAAGCATAGGGATGTAAAAAAGTATGGATTCCAGAGGGGAAATGAATTGTGTTTGACTGCTTAAAAATGCAAGGGCGAGGATGAGGATGGAAGCTCATGGAATTGTAAATACTCTTTGGCACATGCCTTGATGCTGGCTTCTCTGATAAAAGAATCAAGAATAGGTTTCCATGTAATTAATACTAAAAGCACAGTAATTCGGTCTTGATACACCTGTTTTTATGAACCATAAGAGTGGAAGTAGCAAACTGAGGCTGTGTTTTGCTCTCAGGAATGATTCATTACCTTGGACTTGCCTCTCCTGCCTCCTGGTGGCTCCCATTGCCCACTGCAGTTGATTGGGTTCAACATCTAGGAGTGAGGGTTGAGAAAACCAGGGAAGAACACTTTGTCTGGAGCCACAAAGTCATGCAGAGAGCAGATGTGCAAGACACTGAAGTGGGATAAAGACCCTACACTGGGGCAAGGTGCCTTTTATGCACTGAAGGACAGAACCAAAAAAGAAGAGCCTAGTTTGTCCCAAGCTCTTCAAAGGTCAAGGATGAAAGTCAACTCTGCAGCAAACTGCAGCTTAAGGGATGCAAAGGATTTGGGGGTTGGTGTGTGTGTGTGTGTGTGTGTGTGTGAATAAAATCAGAGGAAAGATGGAGAGCGAGAGATAGACAGATATTTTTCTTTAAACCAAAATACAGAGAACTGTTGACTGGAATGTGACAGGCTACATAACATCTCTTTGATCTATTTATAAATGATTCAGAATTTCTTCAAAGAAATTGGATTTGTACTTTTCTAGGCAATAACCATATTGCGGAATCAAAATGTTTAGACAAACCTGATGGCAGAGCCTATTCCGTAAATACATGTTCTCCAGTTATTATTTTCCAGAGTGTCATTTGATCGTGAGTTGACAATCACACAGTCTATACCTTTAAAAAATGTTCTTTCCTGGAAATTTTTACATTCTGAATAGAGTTTCATGATGCTTAATTCTCAAAGAAACAAATTGCCTTCTTAATCTTCTGTATATTTTCTTCATTTTTGAGTTTCTTCTGGGTTGGAAGAGTTCATTGTGTTTAGTTAATTAGGATGAGGTGCCTTCTGTCTCCATGGAGACAAAGAGCTTTACCCCAGATGAACAGAAGTATCTGATGGTTATTTGAGCACAAGGGGAAAGCAAACAGTTACAAGGAGCAGCATTGGAACTGGGAGCCCAAATCCATTAGGTTGATTGAAACGAATTGGGAATTAGGACTCCTGGTGATAATTTTGTCAGCAGAATGGTTTTTAAACAAACTCGAAAAGACAGTCACCCGTGTGCTTTGTGTGCCCCTTTCCTTCTTTCCCTAGACATACTCAAGGAAATTAGTCCTTCCAAGGCAGATAATGGAAAAATCCATAAAAGGCAATCTGTTTGGAAAGTGTGGAGCTTACTGAGACTGAGGGAATGTGTGACTATACAAATTCTGGCCTGCAGATATGTGTGTGTGTGTGTATTTGCTTTTTTCCTGGCATTTGCCTGTGAACCTGTAATAGCATACATGAATTGTCATGGTGAAATTCTATGCCCGATGGGCTCAAGAGACAGACCAAGCTGTGCCAATGATTCCCAAAGTGTCTGCTGGTTGATTTCTATAGAGAAGTTTTAATGTTGCCTGTACCGGCTTTCGGGGCGGACATCAGTTCACTATATCCATAACCGAACATGCACAATCCGATGCAAACGTCAAGTAGTGTTGCCACTAGTGGCATATTCCATCCTATTGTCACTATCCATGTGACACCATCACACAGCGTCAGCCAACAGCTCTGTGGAAATCAACCTCAGAGGGTGGAAGATACACCTTCAAAGGGAAGAGCAAAATGGAATCCAGATATGGCAGATCCCCTGTGCACTTAGCAATACAAAAATATGTTCTGATAAAGTTACGTTCTAATTTATCGATGGACTGTTAGGTCATTTGCACAATGTCTGTTCTGATTAAATAATAAATGGCTTTTTGAGTTTTCTTTGAACTTCCCAGTATAAAAAAAACAGACATATTTTGGGACACTAAAAGCAACATTCCTTTGATATTGCATCCTTTTAATATGGAAGAGTTAGAGCCTTTACAGAGATTAATCAACTCTCAAGGATCTGTTGATTCCAGTAATTACTTGAGATTACATGCACTGATTTTCATTGCATTAAAGTATGCTTGAATTTAGATGTTAAAGAGAGAAGCCTGGGTGATGTAATAAGTCTATAGACATAAATCAATGGGTGGGACAAGCACATTATTATAAATACTTAAGAACAGACATTGGATTGACATATCATGGAAAACCACTCAAAATTCCACCCAATAAAATTAAACTTCTAGTAGAGTTTGGAGAACAATTATAGAATGAGGGAGTGTTTCCAGTTTGGATTGATAAATTCTTTCTAACATTCAAAGTCAACTCTTTCTCTTTACCAGGTATCCCAGTAATTATTTCCTTGCCCCAGTTGCTTTTTCCTCTTGGAAACCTGGCCAATATATATATTTTAGTCCATCTTCAACCTTTTTAACACATAAAAGACACCACCTTCCACCCTGAGTACCTCCTGTTTGATATATTTCTGACCTTTCAGGCATCTTTTGTCTTCATTTTCATCCAATTTTCCTTGTAAGCTGGGCTTTAGAAATTTTACCCCTGTTAAGAAATATTTAAACATTCCATTAATGCTTCTTTTTCTTAAACCATGCATAGGGTTTTCCATCTTTATAAAAAAGAACTTTTAGGACATGACCTTTCACCGCCTCTACCTTTTACTTTATTTACCACTTTTTCAGTTATAACCTCTCTGTTTTTCCCCCTTAACACCCGATGAACTGGCTTTCTCCCTTCTAATTATATTTCATCAAAATTGTTCTCTTGAAGGCCACTTGTATGCCATACGCATTTCCTTTGGCACTTCCGATACTTTGGCTT
The DNA here is from genome assembly GCA_004026745.1 of Myrmecophaga tridactyla. NCBI lineage: Eukaryota > Metazoa > Chordata > Mammalia > Pilosa > Myrmecophagidae > Myrmecophaga > Myrmecophaga tridactyla. Next base: position 26,572 of record PVIY010009900.1, on the reverse strand, counting down.
TTATTGCATCATCTTTTTAAATTTTCTTCGGATTCTTATATGGAATTGCCCAGAAGACTCATTTTGCTCCTACCTTTCACTGTCTTGTAATTTTTTAAACATCTTGTTGACATTTAAAGTGTGCATTTCACTGGCTTTTAGTATGTTCACAGAGTTTTGCCACCCTCCACATTGTCTACTTTTCAAACATTTTCATCATCCCAAAAAGAAACCCTGTGCCCACTGCCCCCAAACCATCCAGCCTTAGATAACCACTACTCTTCTTTTTGTCTCTATAGATTTGCCTTTACTAGAGAATTCATGCAAATGCATCATATTGGTGGTCTTTTGTGAGTGGCTTCTCTTTCTCAGCATAATGTTTTCAAGTTCATCCATGTTGTAGCATGTATCAGAAATTCAGTCTTTTTATTTCCAAATAATACTTGATTGTATGGATATAGCACATTTTGCTTCTCTGTTTCTAGGTCAGTGTGGGACATTTAGGTTGTTTTCACAGCTGATCTATTTGGAATAATGCTTTTTTTTTTTTTGGTGCATGGTCTGGGATTTGACCCAGGTCTCCCACATGAAAGGCAGGTATTCTAACCACTGAACCACCCGTGCACCTGGAATAATGCTTTTTATATAGAATCATATATATGTGGCCTTTTAAAAAAAACTTAGGTAAATAACTAGGAGTGGAATTGCTGGGTCACATGGTAACTCTATGTTAAATTTTTGGGGAAATCCCAAACTTTTTCCCAAAGCATTTGCACATTTTTACATTCCCACCAGCAAAGTTTCAGAGTTCCAATTTCTCCATGTTCTCACCAGCAATTATTTTCTGTTTTGTTTTGTTTTTAAACATTATCCATCCTACTGAATGAAGAGTGGTGTCTCTTTGTGGTTTTCATTTGCATTTCCCTAATAACTAATGATATTGAGCATCTTTTTGTGTGTTTCTGGGACATTTGTTTCTCTTCACTGAAGAAATGTTAATTTATTTAGGTTCTTTGCCCATTTTTAATTGAATTATTTAATATCCTCTAAGATGAGGATATTATTTAGTTGAAATATTTTTGAACACACTCTTAATATAGCATCCTTTCCAGATATGTCATTTGCAAATATTTCCTCCCATTATATGAAAAGTTGTTTTTTCACTTTCTTGGTGGTACCTTTTGATATACAAATGTTTTTAGCTTTGATGAAGTCCATTTTATCTATTTTTCCTTTTGTCACTTGGGCTTTTGTTGTGTTTTAGAAGCCTTTCAGTAACCCAATGCCATACTAATTTATTCCTACATTTTCTTCTAGAGGTTTTCTAGTTTAGCTGTGTAATTTATATCTCTGATCTATTTGAATTAATTTTTGCCAATGAACATGGTTTTAGTCCTTTCTCTTCTTTGTATGGTATACTACATTAATTGATTTTTTTTTTTAATGTTAAACCAACCTTGCATTCTTGGAATAAATCCCAATTGATCATGGTATATTCCTTTTTAATATGCTGCTGGATTCAGTTTGGTAGTATTTTATCAAAGGTTTTATATGTATATTCATGAGAGATAGTGGCCTCTAGTCCTTTTTTCTTTCGCTGTCTTTATCTGTTTTGCATGTTGGAGTAATTATGAATTGGGATGCGTTCTCTTCTCTTCTTTTATTTTTTTTGAGGAGTTTGAGCAAGTTTTAGTTCTTCCTTCAACATTTGATATAATTCACCTGTGACACCAGCTTGGCTTGGACTTTTCTTAGTGGGAATTTTAAAATTACTAATTAATTCTCCTTAGTTATTCAAAGTTTATATCCATTCCATTGTTCCTTCTTGGAACTCATCCACTATCATGGATTCACTGTTCTCCTCTAAGACCATGGCATCCAAACCCATGTCTCTCAATTTGATTTTTCCACTCGATTTTAAAATCCAGAGTGATGTGAAAACCCCAAGGCATTTGTACTGATCAATTAAGACGTGTGCTTTGGGAATAGCAAAAGGAAGATCGTGGGTGGGTCAGGTAAGGGGATCCGGAGATCTATGCTGAAACTAGTAAGGTTTGAAAGGTATATTAAGCATGAAAGTGGACGTAGAGAGGATGCAGAAAGGGGCAAGTCTGGGGAAGTCCAAGCTGCATGTCATCCAGTGGAGAAAGCCCAAGAGAGTGAATAGAATTTCTTAGACAATGAGAATAGATAAAGCAGTGTTCCTGAGGCTTGAGACATGTCATCCTCCAATATTTAGAGTTTTCAGAGATGAGGCACATGAGCAAAGAGCATACATTGTAGTAAGAAGAAAAATGAGGTGTGCTGTTTGCATGCTGTGGTAAGCAGAATAGTAACCCCCAAAGATGTCCATATCCTCTCTCCTTACCTGTGAATATGTTACTTAGATGGCAAAGAGGACTTTGCAGATTTGATTAACATAAGGAGTGTGAGATGGAAAGATTATCCTGGATTACCTCGGTGAACCAAAAGGCACCACAAAGCTAACCACGATGTCAACTGCAAAGTAACCACAAAGCAGAGGAACCACAGAGCTAACCATAAAGTAACCACAAAGCAAATTAACCATGAAGTGACCACAGAGTAACCATAAGAAGAGTCTGTAGGGTTAGTGTCAGAGAAGATGTAATGATAGAAGCAGATTCCAGAGACATGAAGGCCACAAGCTAAGGGGTGTGGGCAGCCTCCAGATGCCAGAAAAAGCAAGGATATAGAATCTTCCCTAGACGCTTCCAGAATAAACACCACCCCATTTGGACTTTGGATCTTCAGAACTGTGGAATAATACAACTGTTTGTGTTAAGCCTCTAAGTTTGCAGTAATTTGTTACCGCAGCAATAGAAAACTAAGACAGATATGATGCCAAGTTAAAAAAAAAAAGGTCTCATGGAAGAAGGATTCATCAAATTTCAGATGCTACTGGAAGATCCGAATGAGAAGGGACGCCATTGGATGTCCAAAGATGAAGGAATTCATGGATGTGCTATAAAGACTTTCATGGAATAGTTGAGAATAAACCCTAATCAAAATATGTTGAAGAGAGAGATGAACAAAAGATATAGTAGAAATTTTTTCAGCATGTTTGTAAAGAGCAAAGAAATTGGCCAACAGATGGGCAGGTAAAGTGGAATCAGAGGGTCCCTGTTTGATGGTGGTGTGAATGGCAGCACCATTATGTGCCATGGGTTAGATCTAGTAGAGATGCCCAATGTGCAGGTGTGGCATGCATTGCAGGGGTGATGCTGATTTGGAGGCGATAACATAGTTGGAGTGATGTCATCCACATAGTGACCGAAGACACCCCCCAGAGAAGGGTCCCCTCAGACGCACATACACGAAAGAATGGGCATTTTTGAGCACTGACGACATCCGGCTCCCTGCAGTTACTCTAGTGTGGAAATTTCTGGAAGCAGAGAAACCTCATGGATAAAATGGAAAACTGGACTGCAGAATGGACCCCAGGCTGAAAGGTGTAATAAAAATGGAGAATTGAGGGAGGAAGAGAGCACTTCAGCAAATCAGGAAGAAAAAGCTACACAAAAGCAGACAGAACAGCTCAGAATCCCAGAGAAGGAACAGAGGAAAGGAAGCCTTCTCCTGGAGATGAAACCATCACCCATAAAAGGGCAATCTTAAAAGCTGTGCCACAAATCCAGGGCAAAAAATAGGTACAGAGGACCTGAGCGTATCTAAACAGTTATATGCATGCTGCTCTAAAGTTTCAGTTTAAGCTGGAACAAGTGTCAAAGTAGAGCCTTTTAACATGTAGCCAATCTACAATAAAACCCTAGCAAGAGGGTGAAACTGACCTTCAGAATTAGCACATCAAAATAACCAGTTACCCAGGCATCAGCAAAAAACGCAAGCCATGCCAAGAAACAGGAAGATAAGGGCTTAGTCAAAGAAAAACTACAACTTCAAAGGAGACAGACTTTGAAGCAACTAATCAAAGAAGTTCAAACAAATCTCCAATATCAGTTCAAAGAGTTGAAGGAAAATAAGGATAGGGATATACTAAATACGGATACAGAGCTAAAGGATATTAAGGCAATGCATGAACAAAAAGAATAATTGAAAAGTTAAGCTGAATTTTTTTCAAAATAGTAGGTTATAGATTTAAGTTGTATATTAGAATCCCCAGGGTAACCCCTAAAAGGTATCTTAAAAAAGTACGGAAAGAGGGTCAATCAGTTGCATCTCACACACACACACACACACACACACACACACACACACACAAATCAAAAGGAGTCTGCAATAAATGAAAAGAGAAATAAATATATATATATAAGATATATAAAAGACAAGGGACAAAATGTCTAGGATATCCTGCCTTTATGTAATAGCACCAAATGTGCATTGATAAATTCCCCCAATCAGTAGATAGGTTGGCAGAATGGATAAAAAAGCATGATACAAATATATGTTATTTACTAGAGACACACCTTACACCAAGGGCACAAACAGGTTGAAAGTGAAAAGATGGAAAAAACATAATCCATGTAAATAGTAACCAAAATGAGAGCTGGGGTAGTTAAACTAATATCAGACAAAGTAGACTTTAAGTCAAAAGCTATTGCAAAGGATAAAAAAGATACTACATTTTTAAAAAATGGTAAATCCACCAAGAAGAAATAAGTCACATATATTTATGCATCTAGCCAGGGTGCCTCAAAACACATGAGGCAAACAATGGCAAAACTTGAGAGAAATAGACATCACTACAAAACTAATTGGAGATTTAAATATACCACTGTCATCAATGAATGGAACGTCTAGACAAAAAATACCTAAGGAAACACAGAACTTGAATGGAATAAATGAACTAGCCCTAACAGAGATAGAAAGAACACTGCACCCCAAAACAAGGATTCACATTCCCCTCAAGTGCACATGGATTATTCTCCAGGATAGACTACATTTTATGTTACAATACAAATCTCAATACATTTAAAAAGAATGAAGTATACAACGGAATGAAGCTGGAAATCAATAACAGGGAGAGAATTGGAAAATTCTCAAATGTATAAGAGCTAAACACCACAATCTTCAGCAATCAGTGGGTCAAAGAAGAAATCACAAAGGAAATCAGTAAATATTTTGAGACAAATGAAAACAAGAACACAACATTTCAACTCTTTGGGTTTACAGTGAAGGCAGTGCTCAGAAGGAGGTTTATAGCCCTAAACCCTTTACATTATAAAAGAAGAAAGAGCTCAGGTCAAAGTCCTAACTGCACACCTGGAGGAACTAGTAAGGAACAGTAAAAGTAAACCCAAAGTAAGCAGAGGAAGAGAATTGGAAAGATTATAGAGCAGAGAAAAATGAAGTAGAGACTAATTTAATCAAATCATAAGTTTGTTTTTTAGAAGTTTGATCATTTGAAAAAATTGACAAACCTTTATCTAGACTGACATTAAAATCAGAAATGGAAGGGGGTGCATAACTACTGACCCCACAGAAATGAAAAGACCATAAGAGGATACCATGAACAACTGAATGCCAACAAGTTAGACAGCCAGATGAAATGGACAGGTTCCTAGAAACACACAACCAACCAACACTGACTAGAAAAAAATAGAAGACTTCAGCAAACAAATTGCAATTAAAGAGATTGTCAGTCATCAAAAACCATCCAACAAAGAAAAGCCCAGGACCAGATGGCTTCACAGGGCCAAACAATCCATGGAAAATTAACAGCAATCCTGCTCAATCTGCTCCAATAAAAATGAAACACGAGGGTCCACTATCTTATTTTATTAGACAAAAAACATGCTGTTCCACGAGAAAAAGTAAAATGCCAGTTCACACAAGTATAAAATCAAAATATTCCAAATATTTTCCCCAACCCAAGTGCCTATGAGGAGATGAATGGATAAATGAAATGTGGTCTGTCCATGCAATGGAATGTTATTCACCCATAAAATGGAATGATGAACCTTGAAGGCATAATGTTGAGTAAAATCACCCAGAAACACCAAGGACTGGTTTTGTATGAGCTCCCCGATACAAAATAATTAGAATAAGCAAAAGTATAGGACCAGAAACTAAAATACAGACTACCAGAGCTGGGGAGGGCTGGGGAATACAGAGTTAAAGCTTAATTGGTACACAAATTCTGTTGGGGGTGTGAAAAAGTTGGATGGATGATGGGGATGGTAGTACAACTTTGTGAATATAATTAGCACCACTGAATTTTACATCTGAATGTGATTAAAAGTGGAGATTTTAGGTTGTCTATATGGTACTAAGTAATTTTTTAAGTATATTGAAGTCATAAGTTTTCAAGAATCGTGATATACAAAAATTGAGTCTCATGTTTAGACAATAGATGAATAAATAGATCGGTACATAGGTAGGTGGAAGGAAGGAAGGAAAGAACAGACAGCTGGACTGACCTATGTGGCAAGCATTAAAAGTTGGTGGGTCTGGGTATCTGACTGCTGTGTATGTTGCATTTATCTGCCTGGGTTTTATACGTGCTAATGACTTGTAAGTTTGAAATTATTTTGAAGTAAAAAGTTTCTTTAAAAAAGAAAATACGTATGTTTGGTCTTGTCCAGAATCGCTGATGTGCTTTCTGAGGAACAGAGAGATGAATTTATAGATGCAGAGGTCGAGTCGGTGGGTGGGAACTTATGGAAGTTCCATTAATGATGACTTCTGTTGTTCTGGGTGAAGCAGGAAGCAAGGCTCTCAGCTCAGCAGGATGATGAGGGAGAAGTTAGGAAGTGTTCCTCTGAGAGATGACTGGGCAGGGATGTGCCTTCTTAACCTTGGATAGCTCTTTTAGTCCACCTCAATTTGCGAGTCCTGGATTCCACAGGAGACCAGCTGCTGTTCTTTGGTAGTAGGTTTTGCTTCTGGATTTTCCTCCAGCCATATGTCCCTGTTTGAGGATAAATGTTGAGTAGGGAGAAAGTTGACGTTAACCACCATTTCAGTGGTGCTAGGGGAGTACCACAACCGAAAGTTGACAAAACATTTACTGTGCGTGTGCAAGAAAGTGAATAAGGATCTGTTGAGGTTGAACCCCCTGCTCGTGGCTGAGCTTGTTGGGCACTGGTTCATTTGCTTCTTTGACCTTCATATCTTTTTCCATTTCCACTGCTAGCAGTTTCCCTTTCTTCTAGATGTATATTTCTGTGTCTGTTTATGCCTTTAATCTGCAGTTACTTAGGCATGGGCGCTTTAGGGTAAATATGTGTTTGAATTTATGTGTTTTATTCAAATTTGTCTGAGAGGGTAGTTTATTTCCGTTACTTGCATTACCTAGATTATCTATTCCATAGTTCCTCAAACTCAACGCTGTTGGCATTTTGGACCATATAGTTCGTTGTCTTGGGGGCCATCCTGTGCATTGTGAGATGTTCAGAGCATCCCTGGTCTCTACCCAACAGAGGACAGGACACTCCCTAGTAGGGAAAACCCAAAATCTCTCCAGATACTGCCCAATGGGAAGGTGGAGGGGAACGAACTCCTGTTGAGAAGCTCTGATTTAGTGTGTAGATCCCTTCTCTGAGAATTGCGAGTCGTGCTGGAATGAACTCCCTGACTCTGAACTCATTCTGTATCCTTAGTTATGCAACGCTTTGCTTATTCACGTGCACAATTTTTGCTTCTTCTAACTGATTTCCAAGATCATTGAAGACTGGGGTCATAGTGCATATTCCCTTCATTTCCCGAGTGCCTACCGAATAATAAACACTTTCTACATGATTAGCTGTTGCACTGCTTTTGGGCACCAAAATGCAAAATGCAAGCTAATTAACGAAGGAGAGAATATATTTACTTGAACGTTTTTATTTCAGTATGAGTGAACTCCTGATTGTCAAAAATCAGTGAATGCCTCATTTTATGCAAGCCGTGTTTATTTCCACTTCTTACATAGCACAGCTGTTCCTTTTCTCACAAATACCGAAGGTTCCATTTTCCTCGAAATATCTACTTGTGCCTATGTCATCAGTTAATGCTTTATCCTCATAACACGTGTGTCAGCTTGAGCGGGGGTATTTTGTAACTATGCACTTTAAGTTACCTTGAGTTGAAAACTAAAGATTAAAAGGAATTTTAAACACTGCGTATCATAGTAACAGTGATAACTGATCCGTTATTGACAGATATAAAACACATCAAGATGGCAGAACTCTCTGGTGTAATTTTCTCCTTCAGTTTTTCTCATGGTGTTGTAAAACACTTATGATGAAAATACATCAAATGATGCTTTTCCAAGGATGGTGCTAAATTTTTGCAAATGACTGGCAAGTTTCTGAGTTGATCTTGCATTCCCAGCTTCCTCAGATGTGATCATGATTGCTTGCAGGTCACCGCCTCTGTCTACCCAGAAACCTGGTAGGAAATTCTACAACATTTTGCAACTTTCCACCTCCTTTTTTGCATCCTCTTTGGTTTCAGATAATGTAATCCTGCAGGATCGAGAAGTTTATTTTGTGAGCCTTTAAAAAAACTCTATTTCTTATAAGTGCAGCAAAAGCATTTTTCCTTGTTGCATACAAAACCCTTTGGTCTAGCAATGCACAGAATTGCATTTCGCATTTTCTTCTCAATTTACAAGGCAGTAAATATGAAGCACATAACTGTTACCTAGTTATATTTTTCTATCTTGTTTTCCTCTATTAGAAAATCAATTACAAATGCTCACTAGTTTTCTCTCTCAGAATTACAAGTTGGGCATGTGCCATTTCAAAATGGAGGTTCCCAAACATTAACAAGAAAGATGAATGCAGGCTTTTAGAAGATGCCTTATTCAAATGTATCTCATGTTTTAGAGTAACTAACTCATTGGCTTCTAGTAAAATGAATAGCCTTCATATGCTACTGTACTACCTGATCATTTCTTTGCAGACTCATTTTTTTCAGACTCCAATGTTCTGTGCAATTGTTTTGTCCAGTTTCAGGATGTCTTAGGTGACATTAGATCTCCATTCTTGGCACACATCATCGTGATGAGAGCATCTTATACTTGTTTCTGGTTTTAAAAACAGACTGGAAATGAGAGCGTAACTTACACACAGGCAGGCGTTGCTGAGGAAGATGGCGTTGAGAGTGCCACACTTACGGAATCCGCCACGGCCCCTCTGGTGGTAGAAGAAAAACAAAAAACAGGCCCCAAGTTTCTTTCCTTTCCTTTTTACTACTTTCAGAAACATTTTGTCATATGGTTCAGCTTCCTCTTTCAGAGCCCCAGTATTGCAATTTGGTTTCACAACAAATTTGAGCTGCTAATGGAATGTCCTTGTTTTGGACAAGTGAAGACCTAGTTTCAAAAATGTCTTTATAGACCATGAAAGCGTAGAAAAAAGAGAATTTTGTATGTTTCCAGTTGTCAGTTCCTCTCCGTTCATCAGACATTCATTCACCCAGTGATTATTTGTTACATATACATTTACTGTGTTCTGGGTTCAAAATTGGATGATTTCACCTCCATGTACCAGCACCCTTTGCTTTGTTAGCAAATACTATTATAATGTATGTGGTTATTAGACTTCCACATAAATATAAACCATTCTTGAGATTTAATAAATTTAACCAATTATTATTTAAATTTAGTTTCCTTCATCCCTAGTCTTGAGAACGAACAAAAGAAACTCATAGACAAATTTATGTATGTATATGTGACCTCTTGAATTTGTAGAACACGTCATTTTAAATATTTACTCAGGTATACCAATTGAATAGTTGTTCTTTCTGAAAAATAGCAGCGGTAACTCAAGCAATCATTTAAAAATTGGGATTACTCATTAAGAGAAAATTTTCCAGTCAGTTTTCAATATTAAAGCTCATTGTTCAGTATTCATTGCCATTTTATATAATTAGGTTAAATGATGACTTTTAAAAAAAGAAGGGGAAAGATAAATTAGATAGGCATTTATTAAAGCCATGATTTCTAGTTACGAAGCCACAGTTAAAGCCCATGCTGAAAAGAGCTCGTAAAATAGCTCATGGGTCAAATAAAATAAATTTGGAAGGTTAAACTGTTTTCCAGAATGATAAAGGCATTTGAGGTCCAATTTAGTCTAATTTTTCTACTGTTTCTTTGTACTCCCCTAATTATTCAATCTTTGAGCCAAATAGCAAACTATTCCTTATTTTTATTTGAAGTATAATAAAATTTGGAACTACCAGTAAATAGATGACTTTCATTGGATGAATTGCTTTTGGGCACTTATGTTTAATGTTTAGCACCTTTTATATTTTCATTTGGCTCTCAAACTATTAGAAATTTGTCTTCACCTTTTCTTTCTCCTCTGGGGAAAATATGCTCTAGAGTGATCGAAAGGTGTTGAATTATTCCCATCCCATAGATCCCTCATCATTATTAACCCACAGAAGCTCTGCTGCTGTTCCTGGTCCTGGTTCAGAAATGGTGCAAGAACCTTGCTTTGGTTTACCATGGCTGCTAAGAGAAATACCACACCAATTAGGCTGAAATGACAGGAATGGGTCTCTCTTTTCTGGATGCTACAAGCCCAATACCACGTCATTGCCAGGATGTACTTTCTCCCAGACTGTGTGGCACTCTGGGGATGCCTTGCTACCAACCCTTGGTATTTCTTGGTTTTTACATGCATCTCTAACACAATCTCACCAAGATCTTTCTCTCCATCTCTAGCTAACTGATTGTGTGTGAGTTTCCTCTGTTTATAAGGACCTCTGCTGTGTTGGATTGATACAGTTTGATTCATCCTGGCCACAGCTAAGTAGGAATGGTCCCTTGAAGGTTCCATTTACAAGTGAATTCAGATTCACAGGATTGGGGGGTGATTATTTGAACATGACTCTGGTAGGGACGTGATTTAATCCTAACTGGCTCTCACAGGGCCCATTGCTGGGTCCCGATGACCCTGGGAACTGCATACAGAGGGCCCCACTCAAAATGTAAAGACTCACTTGTTCAGGGAAGAGTTCAGAGGCAGTTCCAGAAAGTACCACATTGCACATGCATTTGTGGTGCCAAGGAGACTTGGCATTCACACAACACTTGTCAGCTCTAGTTTTAGTGGTTTGGTGAAATGAGACTCATAGATGGTATTTATTTGTTTTTTGTTTTTTTTTCGAGGAATCCATGTTCATTGCAGGTACTGTGCATCAGTACATGAACTAGTAAGAAAACTTAGGGTATCAGTGTCATGACAATATCTGCCTCACAGCATTGCCTTGGGGTTCTCTGGACAACTTGTGAAGTATTTGCTTTTTAAAGAAATTTTGTTTTCTTGTTTTGTTTTTAAAGTTTTCCAGATATCCTGAAGTTGAAGTTTAATTTGCAAAGGCAGTTATATGACAATATTGGTTTATGTAAACTTGAGTGGTTCTGGAAATGCCTGTTCCTTGATCAAAGTACCATTCTTTCCCCAATCACAATATGAACCAAAAGTGGTCACTTATGAAAGTATTTCAATCTTTATATGTCTAGTTAAATGCTGTTGTGTTCTCCTGTCTCTTCTGGGTTGCATTTACCCTTAGACAGCTATATTCTGTAAGCGTCAGAAATGTGAAACATTAAAACCTTTAGAGAAAAAACACTGGAGCAGCTTGAGCAAATATTCAAACAGCATGCATTTTCATGTGAATGATGGTGGAGGCTGAGAAGATGACAGAAACATGATTTGAGTCAATATGCCAAGAACCCCATTTAACCCCAGAGTTTTATGTTTCTAAAACCCAGCCCCTGCTGAGCCAGGCAGAAAAGAGCAAACTGGCATCATTTAATGTCATGGGCTAGAAAAGAAAAGCCTGCCTCGCCAACCTCTTCTTGTTCCTGTCAACCATTCATATGAAATGAAATTTTTTTCCATGTCCTCAGTTAACTTGTACTATTTCTATGGAAGATGTGCTTAAAATGCTGCCTGCTCTTTGGATAAAGATACTCTCATAATCATTTAAATGGACACCATCTATTTTGAGAAACATCTGTCAATAGGTAGAAATTTCAGTCTTCATTATTCCATTCCGTTTGTTTTTATAGTTAAAATTTAGTTGTATCATGAGAGAACATGTGTACTCAAAGGAAGATATCATTCATTATCAGTAAATATGGCTTTATATTTGTATTTTGTAGGCAAGACAAATGTGTGAAGTTTAGCCAAAAAAATGTTTAATTATCTTGACTGCTTTCATTCATTTAAGTAATTCTTGTTAGTCTTGAAATATATAATGGACTGGAAAGTAAGATAAAACTAATGGCACGTGATCCCTGATTTTGTGGAAAAGAAGCCATAGGTCCAGTAACTTTATTTCAAGCTCCCTAACCATTCAATTATACTTATCCCACCTCCATTTGAAGTGAGTGGCTTTATTGCAAAATTTGCCTTCATTTAAAATAAAATTAGAAAAATGAAATGTAACAGCTTCCATTATAAGAAAATGGAATCTAACATATTCTATCTTCGTTTTGGTTGGCATGGACCTTAATTAGTAACTGCTTTATTTTCTCAAGGACCCTGGTATGTTCTTGACATTGAGCTGTTCATGTTTAGTGAGTTCCATGTTCAAAAACCCACATTCTCAAAAAAATTCCACAGACTCGGGTCATTCTTCTAGGTGCTTCTGAAATGGGTCACCACAGAAATGCTTTTTATTCATACACGAGATGCTTTCTACTTCAAAATTCTCAGATCTAAAACCAGCAAATGTTGGTTTCAACAGAACACTCACTTAGCAGTGAAAAATCTTCGTCTTCCTAATCATCGATGACAGTCTCTTACAATTTACTGTAAGAAATTAGGACTCTCTTCTCTCTGATAGAACCTGTCTCTAAGCATAAGGAAAATTAATTTTAAATTATGCCATCTCTCAGCAAGCAGGTTCCCTGAAACACACACATTTCCACTGTGTGCAAATGTATCACCTGTTCCACACTAACCAGAAGTTCCATTTTTTTTCACCATATTTGATTTGGTTTAAAAAGTTCACATAGTATCTTCCTCATGGCTAAATGCTCCTTGTTGATTTCACCAGTATCATTGCCCACGTAAATATTTCTGGGGCTAAAAGAGCGATTTTTAAAACATTCAATTGGAAGTCCTTTCAGAGATGAAACAATGGCATCGTTGGGCAGATTTCCCTGGACCAAACCCTGTCCTAAGTGTACTTAAATATATTCTGAGTCAGCAGTCAATATGTGATAAATTCCCAGCTTGTGTTGAAAAGTTGTGTGCAAGCTGTGCACCCAAGTTCTTGTCACAGAAACTTACAGAATGTGTGTGAAGGGTGCTGAGTAGCTCATACTTGTAGTTACCAAACCAAAGTTCCCCAAGTGGAATTGAGCTCTGGTCTTAGGGTTCATATGATTATCTGATCTAAAGGAGAAAAGAAAGATCAGAAATTGTACTGCTTCAATTCTTTTGTCGGCCCATGGTAAACAAATGATGCAAAGATATTTGATTATATAAAAGAGGAGGAAACTGTGCTCCTGTTAATATGATTTACTGAAAAACAGTTACTGACAGCATAAAAAACCAACAGAATTTCCGAGATAACGAATTGCAGAAGGTTGAGAAAACTCCCGTAACAACAACAAAAAAGTCAGAAAACCACCACTTTCAGAAACTGGTTTGGATTTTTTAAAGTTTAAATATTTTAATTATATTCCAAATGAATACTTTGGACTGTTAAAATCTATATTGTGTACTTGTGAGACCATTTTACCAGCCCCTTTAAGATGAATTTTGCTTGCTTTTTATATGGTGAAATTAGATTTTTAGGGGGGAAAAATGTTTATTTTTCACTTCTAATTTTTCTGCCTTCTGTAGACTATGAAACAGGTAAAACCAAACAGGAAATCTACTTCTGATATTTTATAATTATGCCATGCTAAGGGTGATAATTGCTACAACTCCTACCTCCATGTCACGTTGTCATATTGTAAGTTCTTTACAAATAATGTCCCATTCACCCCACAAAACAGATGTAAATGGAAAATGCTGTTTTCTTTCTTTTATACAACAAGAAACTAAGGATCAAAGAGGTTAAATACATTCTAATTAGGCAACATGTGGAATAAGGATATCAGTCTGAATTTTCTTTTAAGAAAAAAATAGATATAAGCTCAGGGTTTTCATCAACCTTTGTACCTCAGAGGTTCCCGGGCGATGTGAGTTCTCTCGGCATAATCTGGTATCATCTAGAATGTTGACATTTGTGCTTTGCAGTCTGCATGTCACATGTTCTCATTAAATTAAGTCTCATAATTTGAGAGCAAGTTTGATAATCAGAGAAAACTGAGATGCCTCATGAATTTGTATAATTTTTGGTAAGTTTGCAACACTCCCTAAAAACGCCTTGACTCTGCAGACTCAAAGGTATCTTCTTGTCCCCAGCACACAGTTGGTTTGACTACTAGGGATGCCAATTCTGCCTCTTGCATTTCTCCAGATATCAAAATAATAATAATAATTTCATAATGGTGACATTTTAATCCCCAAGCACTTAAATTAGCATTGGCATGGGTTAATCGTAATGTATGTCAAATGCATTACTAACAAAAACCGATTAAGGTGGTTATTCTGTTTATTTTCACAGGTGGTTGACACCCCTTCCTCCCCTCAAATTAAATTGGGTTTATTGACTCATTGCAACAAGGAAGAATCTGCACCATGGGGAGCGTTCAGTTAGAGGTGAATAGAAAGAAAAGAATGCCTGGTGAGATTTGGCTTGTGTTAGGCGATGAGGAGGAGGGTTGCAGGAGGCAGACTTGGCTTTGGGTTGGATACTTTCAGGACCAGTGGGTCAATCTTTGCTTGGTCATCTTAGTGAGTCTTACCTCAAAGGAACCAAACTTAGGGGAAGTCCAAAGCTATAATTGGTAAAATAGCAGCAGTTGTTGTTTAGAGCCAGGATAAGCAATGTTGGATCATTGGGGGGTAGCTTATAGAACCTTTTTGGTTTCATTGTATTTGTGTTGGGACATCACCATGAACAGATTTCGCTTTTGCCCACCACAGTCCCAGAGTAGACTTCTCTGTTGTTTCTGAACCTTGAAATTGTTCTATGTGCTACCACAGAGCACCACCATCGAGCTTTGGGGGGCATACCAGCATCCAAGTCTTGGGGACAGCACTCGGCTGGCTGTCCCTTACTGGCTCTGCTTTTCTTTCTCAGTTGAGTTTCAGCTGGACCAGATAATGTGCCCTAATCCCACAGTCAGCTGCTGTGATGCTTTATTGTGCTGCTCAACAAAGATTGTGCAATGGAGTCTAGGAGAGTGAATGCTGCGATTTTATTTCTTGGAGGAATGAGGCATCATTTAAGAGTCAGCACCTTCTATGGTGGAAGTTTTAGATTTTAGAAAGAAAGAAAATAGTCATGTAAGGCAAGTTTCAAAAGACACCTGGCTGAACTACTTGGGGGTGCCACCCCCATTCTAGGGGCAAGGGTGCCTCAGGGATTGGAGTCTTTCGTTCATACCCAGGACAGCCTCTTCTGTTGATGTGCTTGGATGGTGATGGCCAAAGCCAAGGCTTAGACTTAGTATATTTTCCTGTGGCTGGTGAAGACCTGTTCTTACTGACTTTTCTCTCATTTTGTTCTTGGATTGTTTGGCTTGTTTTCTGATTCTGATCATGGCAGCTAAGTCCTTCCAGGAAGACTTATATTTGCAGAGCAGTGATGTCCAGTAAATTTCAATTCCAAAGAGTAGCTGATTGCTTTCACATGTTGCCTTGTCCCAGTAGCAATTAAAATTGTAAGCAACATTCAGGAGAAGGGGGTGAAATTCACCATGAATTGGTAAGACTAGTGAAACATGGAAAGCTATTACATGCTCTTGAAAAGGCAAGAGATCAATTCTCATGTGTCCCTTCCTGTTGGGTTTAAAGAGCATGACAAGACTCGAGAGAAAAATCAACAAAAGACATCTTGTAGTTTCCTTTCATTTATGAAGCCTACTTCTCATTGATTCCAGGTTTTTTTGTTTCCTAATGTGTGTGTGTGTTTAGCTTTTGAGAGCCAGGAGCATATAAATAGACTTGTATTTACCTAACAGATTGATCCCGTGTCTTCTTGGTCTGATGAGTGAAACAGCTCATTTTAGATAAGGTTGCAAGAAAGGTAATGTTGTTAAAATTATTTTAAAAACAGCAGTGTGGCTTAGATATTCAAACAGTATTAAAGATTGCAAGAGAAATAGGCTATAAAAGAAGCTGTTTGGCAGCCTTCGGGATGTCAGATTCAGAGCTGTGCGCTTCAGGTTGATAATTAATTCCATGACACTTAAGGCACATGTGGGACACCATGTGTTTCCACAGGAAACTTCAGACTGTACACAGACTGGACCAATGATGGACCGAGAAACAAATATCATCCCTGTTTCAGAACCAACTGCCTCTGATTAGCCAAGAAAGGGCTGTGCGACAACTCATGGCAGACTCAGTCTCCTCTTGGTCTCTGTTTGGATTTGTCTAGCTCAGTGTTCAAAAAAGCTGCCAAGATGTCATTTACCCCAAGCATCAGGCAGAAGAAGAGTGTTTATGAAAATAAGGCAGAGAAATGCAATACTTATTATGGCAGGTTGCAGGGAAAATTGGGTAGATTTTCAATGGAATATTCAACACAGATGTATGTATTTGCCTTTTGTTAAAATGGAATGATGACAGTTTAAAGTGAAAGTTTGATGCAAGGTAAATTTTTAAAGTAATGTTTTGGGTGAAAATTTTGAAAATACT
This sequence comes from Myrmecophaga tridactyla, assembly GCA_004026745.1. Classification (NCBI taxonomy): domain Eukaryota; kingdom Metazoa; phylum Chordata; class Mammalia; order Pilosa; family Myrmecophagidae; genus Myrmecophaga; species Myrmecophaga tridactyla. The sequence continues at coordinate 9,911 of PVIY010009900.1, read as the reverse complement.
GTGCTCCATATCATCTGCCTGCTGTAGTATCTGCTTATCTGACTGCCTTCTGCCCTTGATCTCTCTCTCTCTCTCTCTCTCTCTCTCTCTCTCTCTCTCTCTCTCTCTCCTCTCTCCCCCTTACTCTTTCTCTCTCTCCCTCCATCCCCCTGCCTGCCATCCATTCATTTGTTCACTCATTCATTTATCAAGAATCCCATGTTTTCAAAGCAAATAGACCAAGACAATTACCTTTTTTTTAAAAATGCAACTGCCAGAAATCTGTGCCACTTTAGCCGTTGAAAAAAGAAATCCATTGTGCTTTGATTGTGTACCTGAATTACCAGAACTTCTGGGAATAATTCTTCACCATGTTTTCCCAACATTTTAACATATTTTTAACATGCTATAAAATCATTTTCATATCTTATGATAGTGTCAGCCAACTGTTCACTAACACATGATATTAGTGCAAACAATCTGTGTCTGAAATAAAACTGTTTTTGAAAGGAACTTCCATAGGGGACATGATATAAAGATGTATATTCAAGTGTCATCAATTGAGGCAGTTTCCTCAGTAAGAGAGAGTGTTTAGTAAAATATCCGAGAAAATTAAAGGTGTAGCACAAAGCCAAATTAATAACAGCTCATTAAGAATGCATGTCACCCACTTGATGCTTCTACCTATGGGGATGCTACTGTTTTGTTATGGCCTGTGTGACTTTGAGCTGTTGATGTAACTTCTCTGTGCCTCACACTTTGCCTCAGAGAATCTCAAAGTGCTCTGAAGATCAAATTGTTACTCAACAGAAAGTGCCCGTGTGGATGCCTGCCCTTGGAAGCTGTTAACAGCTGTTAGCATTCATCCTCATTTTAGAGATGATCAGCCAGGGTTTGAAGCATTTATGAAATTTTCCCAATGTTGCATTCCTGGTTAGGAGTTGAGAAATGGAATTGAAATCCATAATGGTAGAAGCTTCCCTTGCGATGCTCTGAAACAGTTTACACAGCATGGACTTGTTCCTTGTCTTACACTATGAAAGAAGCCAAAACTAGGGTAGGGCGGGCCACAGTGGCTCAGCAGGCAAGAATGCTTGTCTGCCATACCAGAGGACCCGGGTTCGATTCCTGGTGACTGCCCATGTAAAAAAAACAAAAAAACAAAAAAACTGGGGTAGACCTAAAAGTCTCTTTTCTGTCTAATTCTTTAATGATGTTTAAAAGTCCCTCCCTGTAAAGTTATTGTTCTATTCACATTTTCTACTTTCTCTCTTCGGTGTTGGATCGGTGTTGGTAATTTATATCTTCCCATAAGAAACGGTAGAGGATCTATGGTTGAGCAAAGACTTTGGAGGCATAAAAACAATAGAAAATATTCAAAATGTGCTACAACTTTCTAAAAAAAAAAAAAATATGCAGTGTATATTATTTGGTCTGAATTTCATAGATATCAGTCATATATATATATATCCACACACGCACACATTATGCATGCACATACTTATTTATATGTATAAAAAAAGACTAAACTATACATCCACAGATTCACAGGTGATATCTCTGGATGAGGTTAAAGACTGCACTTTTATCCTTTTCACAGACTCCCTATAATTCGAAAAGTGCAATAAACTTTTTTGTAACCCCATGTGCTCCTTTTTGGAGAGAACCCCGAAGTCCCTATCATGGCTTCTAGGAGTTTCTCCCCACCTCAGTTCCTATCTCCATCTTCCCACACTGCTTCCAAGGCAGCCTCATCCTAACTCCCAGTGCAGCCCTCTCTTGCCCATTCCTTGGCCGCTCGCTAGAAGAACACATTGACTGTAAATACAGGCCTGCTTCCCTGCTCAGAGTCTTTTCTTGGCTTTCCATGCCCTGGGGAATACATGTTTCTACATGCAGTTCCATTGAGATAGATCCTATAGTCACATACCATATAATCACCCAAAGCGTACAGTGAGTGGTTCACAATATCATCATAGAGTTGTGCATTTGTCATCACAATCGATTTCTGAATATTTTCACAACTCCCCCCAAAATAAAAATAAGAATAAAAATGAAAAGGAGCATGCAAAACATCTCATACCACCCCCTCATTGTTTATTTATGTCTTTATTGTCTTGCTCAACTACCCATACATTGTATAAAGGGAGTGTCAGTCACAAGGTTTTTAAAATCACGTGGTCATACCATAAGGGTGCTGTAGTTCTTCATTCATCTTCAAGAATCAAGGCTACCAACCTCTGTCCTCAGTTTGGGGCAGTGGTTGTTCCTTTGCTCCCACATCACTTTCCATAGCGTTGTCCACTTAAAAGACACCCAGAGGCCTCCATTATCCTCCAATACCGAAGTGACTGATGAAAGGAAAATTGGGGAGAAAAACGACTGAGCTCAAATCTTGGCAGCAAAGAAGAATGCCCTGGAGGCAAGGATGAAAGAGAGGTTCAGAGCGCAGGGAAGGAACACGCTAGGCGCAGGCTGGAGGTCCCTTAAGCTGGGTCGGTCATATTTTGCATTTTGAGCTTGCTTTTATGTTGTGAAGGAGCGATTGAGGCATTACGTCTCATCTTTCAGAGTCTGGCCGTCAGAGCTTCCTCTCTGACATCATGTCTAGGGTAAAACTGTTTTCACTTTTGCCATCGTACCTTTAGGTACCTGTTCACGTGGTATGTTATGAAGAAAGATGCATTCTGGGCTTATACAAAGATTGGGGGGCTCTAAATTGTGTGTGCACTCACAGATGTTGCCTGGGTATACAGATGTGTATGCAGTAGGTGCTCATTGAACTCCTCTTGATAGATACGCTGAGGTCTAGGACAAGACAGAGTGAAGGTGGACATCAGCTGATGTGTCAGGGGGTCTCTTGCTCATTAAGACAAATATGTCCTTATACATGTTCGTTCTTGCACGTTCCTGATTCTTGAACCGGAATGGGAATGTTGGACTTCCTTGGTGGTTCCTCAAACGTGACTTTGTTGGAGTTCAGGATATTTGGCATTTCACCCACCCCGAATCCTTAGCAGTCTACCATCATGGCCACTAAAATCTCTGTCCTTTTTCTTGGCCTTGGCACCAATATATTTGCCAGCAGCTGCCTAGCCTGAATCTAATCATTGGGTGTAGCCTGTTCCCTCTCAGTTCCAAAACTCTGCCTAGGTCTGGCTTGGCTTCATTTGGGTCTCTGCATCTTTCTGCCAAATAACATAGTTTCCTGTTCGCCCAAAGCGCCGACCCTCTCGTGACATTTCCAGTTTTGCTTTATGGTAGGTTTTCGTTTCTTAGTTCATCTTAAGGTCATAAATAACAAGCATGCCCTGAGTCCAGCTCTTCGTAAATTTGGACACCAACCCCTTCTCCTCCTGGGTTCATCCTGCCTCATGTGTTGCTGCTTTCACTTTCTCCAAGAGATAATTGATTTTTGTTTTATTTTGGTTTTTTTGGAGGGTGCATGGTCCGGGAATCGAACCTGGGTCTCCCACATGGAAGGTGAGCATTCTACCACTGAACCATCCATGCACACCCCTTATAATTGATTTTCATAGGATGGAACAGCCTTCCTCATGCAGAAGCAATGACAAGTGCTCCGAATGGAAGAAGGAGGAAGTACCCTCACGGGAAGTTATTTTCTGTTACTCGGATTCACTAACTTAACCAATGCATTTGTTTCAGTAAATCACATGAGGGTCGAGCAAGTCTTATAGAACCATGGCTAGACTGAGATTGAGATGGACTATTGAAAGTTCATTGGAGAAGCAGTGACCAGACGTGTAGAAAGAGTCATATTAAAAGTAGTGGGCAAAGCAAAACTACAAGAAAGTATATTTTTAGACATTATTGATTGATTTAACTATTTATAAGTGATAAATAAATCTTCAAACACAGGGTCTATATTAAGGAAATCAATTCAGGTTATTGTGTTTAACCTACAAGGCTCACCCATATGCTGGGAAGGCATTGTTCCTTTGCCATGTGATTGTTGCAGAATTCTCTGCATCATCATCATGCTGCACACAGGGTATAATCGTCTGTCTGTCCTGCAGCTGTTGGATCCTACAGGGCTAGGAAAGGAAGTCCAAGCTCAGCTCATCCCCTCAGGGCCTGTGCTAGCCCTGCTTGTGATGTTCTCTGGGCAGAAGGCAGAATGGCATCTGAGGGTTCACCATTTCATTTTTTGGTCAAGGAATATATCCCCTTTACCAGCATTATTTTGAAAACAGTCTTTTTTAAAAAAGAATAAGAGATGAAAGGGGCGGCATAGGTCCTCTTATTCCCAAGTCCAATGTCATATAAATATCTGGTATAAAATATCCCATTGGGTAGTTCCATGGTTATCTGTGGTAGATTGAAATAAGCACCCCCACAAAAGACACGTTCTTAATCTTAATCTATGCTCTTGTAGGTTTGAGTCCATTTGTAAGTAGGACTCTTTGAATATGTATTGTCATTTAAGGTGTGAACTCATTTGTGAATAGGCTTTTCTAAGATCCATTTAGGTATGGCCAAACTGAATCAGGCTGAGTCTTAATGAGTGTTTTGGTTTGCTAATGCTGCTGGAATGCAATATACCAGAAATGGATTGGATGTTAAAAGGGAATTTATTAGGTTATAAATTTACAGCTCTAAGGCCATAAAAATGTCCAAATTAAGGCTCAACAAAGGAATACCTTCACTCAAGAAAGGCTAATCTTGTCTGGTGTTTCTCTGTCTCACCATGTGGTGAGACGGTGACACATCTGCTGGCCTTTCACTCCTGGGTTCTGTTACTTTTAATTCCTGAGTCCAGCGGCCTCTGCCCTGGTCTTCTGTCTCCAAGCATCTCCATGTGTCTGTCACGTGGTTTCCTCTCTCTGCTCTCTGTTTAAGTTCTGAGCTCTCTCTCTCTGTCAGCTATTTAAAGGACTCCAGTAAGTTAATCAAGACCCACCTTGAATGGGCATGGTCACATCTGCATGGAAACAACCTAATCAAAAGATCTCACCCATAGTGGGTCTGCATCCACACAATTGGATTGGAAGAGCATGGATTTTCTGGGGTATATAACAATTTCAAACCAGCACAATCAGGATGACTGGAGGCCTTATATTGAGAAGTTAGAAGTCAGGGAAAGCTGCAGGAGGATCCCAAGGGCACTGCTATGTGACAGAAGCAGCGATGCAACTCAAGGAGTCCCAAGGACTGCAGAAAGCCAGAATTCTGCAGATTCCAGGACATAATGTAGACATACCACCACCTTGATTTGGGACTTCTAGACTCCAAAACTTTGAGCCAATACATTCTTTTCATTTAGACAAATGCATTGCATTTTATTTGTCATAGCAGCTTTGGCAAACTGAAATGATTCAAATGCCATCTACTCATGAAAAGTCCAGTAAAGTAGACATTCTAGTTTCAATACAGCATAAATGGAAGCACATTTATTTTTTCTATGGCTTACATTTCAGTGCACACTGTTTCTTTACTTGTCTTTACCTCTGGCTTAAGTTCTGGGAGCCGAGCATAACACTTCTTCACATTCGAGCATCTTAGCTATTTAGTAAAGAACTCGCTCATCCAGGGTAAAGTTTTTTCACTCTCTCATGGGCTGTAAAAACATCTGAATGAGAAAGGAATGTGAGGTTGGCTCCTTTCCTCCTCCAGAGGAGAAGGAAAAGAAGGGGAAAAGGGCAACCTCTTACATGGCAAATAGAGTAAAATCCAATGTCACCGCCTTTTGGAAGGAGTGAGTAGCCATAGCTGATTCGCATTCTGAGGCATTTCTGATTTCTAAAGTCCCATTTTGGGTATCAACAGTGGCACTTTATCTGACTTGGGTGCAGGCTCTTCTAGCTGGGTTCCCCTGCCTATGGCTGGCTTCACCTCCATCTATAAGCCTTTGGGTTCACCTGGTCTCCATAGGTGGTTTTTTTTATGCAGGTCCCTTTTTTAGATGACCAGAGTAAGTACAGATGATTCTGTCACCATCGCAGCCAACAGGCCCCCCATTCCACTCCAGGAACTCCCCACCTCATCAATCTCCAATGCATTCTTTGCTGCATTTGACAAAACTGGTTTAAGGCTCATGAGTTGTGGCTGCAGAGCCAGCTGCAGATTCTCTTAGCTGGTCCTACAGTGGTGGACTAGCCCTAAGCTTTAGATCCATGGTTCTCCAACATGGGTGATTCTACTCCCAAGAGAACACTTGGCAATGTCCAGAGACATTTTTGATTGTCACAACTTGGGGTGAGGGATGCTACTGGCATCTCATGGGTAAAAGTTAGGGATTTGGCTAAATACCCGTGAATGTAGAGGACATCTGCCCACAACAAAGAATCATCTAACCCAAAATGTCTTATTTCTAAGACCGAGAAGCCCCAATTTAGGATATGGGGATCCTCACAGGTAGCCATCAAAGCTGCTATTTGGAGGCAGCTTTGGAGAGGAGCAGAGTTTGTGCAGCCACACTCATTTGGTGTAAGTCCCAGCTTGGCTACTTCCAGCTCTGTGATCTAGGACATGTCAATCTCCAGGTACCTCTAAAAATTCTCTTTTTCCCTTTTCTTCATACTTTGGTGGTGGTAGTGTAAAATTAGGATAAAGATCCTGACTAACTCACAAAGTCAAGATTAGGAGATAATTAGTTAAGAGGTATAAATGACATTAGACGATTGCCTGGCACTCTAGCAGTATTTTTCTGCTAACATTACTCAGAACCTCTTGTTTTCCATCTTGGAACTTTAGCTAAAACTAAGATGGTGGGCAAAGGCCCTTCAGTTACACACAAAGCACCCTCTCTCTCACAGAGCAGTCCATCTGTTGTTAAACAATCCAGCTACTTCTAAATTTAATTCAATGTATCTTTTCCTGCCCCATTCATTGAATGGAATCAGATTGTGGCACTATAAGGAAATTAAAATGAGGATAAAATAAAGCAAACCGTAGGAGCCCATCTTCCAATTGCACACGATGTTTAGCAAATTTGCTCATAATTTCACTTACCTCATTGGCATTTTCAGCTACTTTGGTTTGCTTTCTTCTCAGCATTTTTATCAGCAGTCATCGTCACCCATTTTTGCTCACTGTTCTTAGCAATAATGGATATAACTTTCACATTTTCCTCTGAAAGCAAATGTGCATACTGTCTTAGTTTACCAGGGCAGCTATGACAAATACCAAAGACGGGTTAGCTTGAACAATAGGAATTTATTGTTGCACCATTTTGGAGGCCACAAGTCCAAAGTCAAAGTGAAGGCGAGCCATATAGTATCCCACCAGTGGCTGACCAGTAATCCATAATTAAGTCTCTATCTCCACCATAGCACCATGTATCTCCTCTCATGTCTACTAATATGTCCACATTTCCTCTGCCTATATTGGATGAGGCCCACCCTGATTCAATTTGGCCTCCCCTTAACTGATAATATCTTCAAAGTTACTATTTACATATAAGTTCACGGTACCAGAGATTGGCATCTAAGCATGTCTTTTTGATGGAAATGACTCAATCCATAAGACTGGATAAGTTCTGTATTTAGACCAAGGAATTTCAGTCCCTCACTTGACCTACTTCCATCTCACTCATTAGAGAACTCACTAGGTCATGGGAAATCTAAGCATGGCTTTTGGCTGAACCCTCAGGAATCCCCAAGAGGCAGGGGCTCCTGCTTTCGGGAATGGGGTGGACACCAGAGGCAGAGAAAGAAAGAATTCCCTAGTTTCCTTCTATTCTCTCTGAGACAAAGGATTCTTGACACTCCTCCATGCTTGTCTTGATCAAGCCTTGAGGGAAGCAGAGAGTAAGAAGAGGACCCAAAGAAGAATGAATCTTGTTATCTCTCCTGCAAAAAAAAAGCCAATAACCACTTCCATGTCTTATCTTTTCACTATGCTACCATCTGGAGGCTGCTAGTACATGTACCGGGGAAAATTGAACACATTTCATCCCTAAATTCTGGACCATGCCTCTGATGTTACAATTGCCCTGTTGCACTTGTGTTCTTGTTGGGAGACATCTCAGGATTTTTGTTTCAGCGTTAGGCAAGCTATCCTGTCACCTAAATGAAGTCACTTTTGGTACGGTTCAAAATAATACAGAACATATGTACACAGAGGTGTGTAGGCTTTTTGTACGGCTATTGCCCTGCAGAAATATAGGCTATTGGGCGGACAAATCCAGTCCTTCATTTGCTCCCCAAATGATGTTCCTATAGGATTGTGGTACCTGACCAGAGGGGTGCTTATTTCTAATTCACTCTCTGTTGCCTTTTGGGGAAGTGGCCCCTCTCATACCTTTCTTACTCACGTCTGTTAACCCCAATATATTAGATGTTTACTTGTCAATTTGTTTATTGTCTTTTTAACACTACTTGTTTAGTTTGTATTCTGGCTTTATCCTCAGTATCTATAACGATGTCTGACCCCAATGGACATGCAACTCAATAAATAAATGTTTTTTGAATAAAGGAATGAAAGGTTGAGATAATGAATATATGAAAGCAAAAGTGAGTATTGCTATTGATTTGTTAGCTACTATGTGTTATTTGTTTCTGCTGCTCTTGCGTTGTAATGACATTATTGTTGTAATCAGTGATTTGCATTTAATGTTTTCTTTATAGAAACATCTAGGGCAATTTTTTGTTTCCCTCTGGCCTTCAGAAATTTCAGTGCTTAGGCATGAGTGTTTTTAAAATTTTTTATGCTAGGCATGTCTTCTCCATTTGAAGACCCATTTCCTTTAGTTTTGGGAAATTTTCTTGCTTATTGTTTTTTTTCGTGGTAATTTCTTCCCATCTATTTTTATCTTTGAAAGATCTCTCAAATTCTAGAAATCAGGCGTTTAAACCCTTTCATTATTTCTCCAACTTTCTCATCTCTTTTCATCTTCTCTGTATTTTATGTTACTTTATGGGAAACTTTTTGTTGAGCTTTGTAACTCCAGCTGTTCCATATTTTTAATTTCTAAGAGCTCTTTCTGAACTCTCTTCCTAGCATTGATAGTTGTGTAGCGGATGCACTGACTTTTCTTTCCCATAAGGTGCAAGTGCCTTTGGAGGATTTTTTGAGATTTATTTTTGTTTCTTTCAGGTCTTTCTTTCTTCCAAAGTCTTGTCCTCAGTTTTGTTCTTCTCTGTAGGTCTGTGTGTGGATATATATGTGGATGTGTGGGCTTTCACTTTTAAACCTTTGTCTCAAGTTATTTGGTCAATTCTCAAGTGTCTGATGAGCCTTTTGTGTTTAGCATTGAGACACTGAAGCCTGTTTGGTAGGCTGCCTTCAGAGTTTCAGATAAGGAAAGTAGAAAAAATGGGAATTCTTTCCCACTGGAGAACGTGTCTCCCAGTTTCTACAATTGGCAGGTATTTATTTTTGGTGTTCCGGTGTGCTTCCTGGAGATTGTCCGAGGCCGCACCCAGCCAGCGTGGGTGTGAGTCTCTGCAGGCTCACCTTTTCCTGAATCCCTTGTTTCTGCCCACATGTTTATCCATGCCTTCCGCCTGTTTCACAACGGAGCTGAGCACCTCTGTGAAGCACCTTGAATTTCTCCGTCTTCTCCTCAGGCTTTTCAATATTGTGTCAATAGAAAGAAGACTTTCCCGTTTCTTGAATTACTCAAAGTATTCATAAAACTTCCTCCTGCATCTTTGTGCATTTTGAGAGAAGGGACAGAATGAATACAGACAGTAAACAAAAACAATATCTAATATACCATAGGACTTCAACAAGAGTATATTTTAGGAACTTCAGAATGTATTTGCAGTAGCAAAATTTTAGGAATGTATATCCTTGTGTGTGAAAGTAAAAATTAATCTTGCCATGTTCTTCCAAACGTCTTGGGTTAGGAAATCTTTTAATAAGTAATGGTAAAATAATAAAGATATACGAGTTCTGAATGGTGCATAATTAGGCTGATATAATTTAACAAATGTGTCCAATGTTATGTATTTGAAATGAGTATTATT
>PVIY010009899.1:0-70722 GCA_004026745.1 Myrmecophaga tridactyla | reverse complement strand
ACTGCTGAAATTAAAGGTACCACATAACTTTAAGCTGCTGGGAAGCTACAAACAGACAAGCACCACATGTTGGGCAGGATAGGAAAAGCACAGAGTCTAGAGGATTCATAGGAAAGTCTGACAACTTGCTGGGTCTCACCCTCAGGGAAAACTGATTCTGGATATTCTTTCTTCCTGAGATGTAGGACTGTCTGGCCTGGGAAAATCTGGCTGGGGTTGATAATATCTGAGAAGACTCTTCTGGAAAAAAAAAAAAAAGGCTCCATATAGGGAGGGCAAGAAACAGAAAAACAAGAACTGAAAAATTCTGATCAGTTAAATATAACCTCTGCTAGAGGTCTAGAATAAGTTGAACTGAATATCAAAGAACAGATAGAGAACAAAGTCATCCAGCAAGAAAACCCTAAGTACAAGAGTGAAAACAACCTCCAGAATAAGATAATTAAGGAAATCAAATGCCTAGATTCCAGTAGAAAATGAGTCATACTAGGAAAATCGAAGATATGACCCAGTCAAAGGAACAAACCAACCCTTCAAATGTGATACAGGAGTTGAAACAACTAATTCAGGATATTCAAACAGACATGCAAAATCTCATCAAAAATCAACCAATGAGTTGAGAGAGAATATAAATAAGAATATAAATATTGGGCAAACATAAAGAAGAACTTGAAAGTTTGAAAAAGCAAATTGCAGAAATTATGGGAATGAAAGGCACAATAGAAGAAATGAAAAACAATAGAAACCTACACAATAGCTTTGAAGAGGCAGAAGAAAAGATTAGTGAACTAGAGAAATGGACATATGAAATCCAAAACACAAAAGAAAATATAGTGAAAAAGAACAGAAAAATATGATCAGTTCCCAGGGAATTGAATGACAACATGTAGCATGCAAATATACATGTTCTTGGTGTCACAGAGGAGAAGAGAAGGGAAAAGGTGGAGAAAGACTAATGGAGGAAATAATCACTGAAAATTTCCCATTTCTTATGAAAGGCATAAAATTATAGATCCAAGAAGTACAGCATACCCCAAACAAAATAGATACAAATAGACATACTCCAAGACATTTACTAATCAGATTGTCAAATACAAAGAGATAATTTTGAAAGCATCAAGAGAAAAGCAATCCATCATATACAAGGGAAGCCCAATAAGACTTTGTGTGGATTTCTCAGCAGAAACCATAGAGGAGAGAAGGCAGTGTTATGATATATTTAAGATTCTGAAAGAGAAAAACTGCAAACAAAGGGTTCTATACTTAGCAAAGCTGTACTTCAGAAATGAGGGAGAGATTAAAATAGTTTCAGAACACAGTCACTCAGAGAATTTGTGACCAAGAGACTGGTTCAACAAGAAATACTATAGGGAGCACTACAGACAGATAGGAAAAGACAAAGGAGAGAGGTCTGGAGAAGAGTGAAGAAATGAAGACTATCAGTAAAGGTAGAAAAAATTTTAAAAAAAAAAGAAAGAAAGAAAAAATAGAAACAATAAAAAAAGAACACACAAAAAGTAAAGGTAGAAAGAGAAAAAAAATTAGATATGACATTTAATATCCAAAAGACAAAATGGTAGAAGGAAGTACTGCCTTTACAGTAACAACATTAAATGTTAATGTATTAAAATTCCCAATCAAAATATATATACTAGCAGAATGGATTAAAAAACAGGATCCATCTATATGCTGTCCACAGGAGACTCACTTCAGACCCAAGGAAAAATTAGGTTGAAAGTGAAAGGTTGGGAAAAGCTATTTCATGCAAACAACAACCAGAAAAGAGCAAGGGTAGCTATACTATCATCTGACAAATTAGACTTCAGATGTAAAACAATTAAAAGGGACAAAGAAGGACACTATGTATTAATAAAAGGAACAATTCAACAAGAAGACATAACTATCATAAATATTTATGCACCAAGCCGGAGTGCTCCAAATTACATGAGGTAAACATTGACAATACTGAAGGGAGAAATAGACATTGTCATAATAATTGGAGACTTCAATTCCCTGCTTTCATCAATGGGTAGAACATCTAGATAGACAATCAATAAGGAAATGGAGATATTGAATAATACAATAAATGAACTAGGCTTAACAGACATTAACAGACCGTTAACCCCAAAACAGCAAGATACACATTTTTCTCAAGTGCTCGTGGATCATTCTCAAGTTAGATCATGTGCTGGTTCACAAAGCAAGTTTTAATAAATGTAAAAATATTGAAATCATACAAAACACTTTCTTGGATCATAATGGAATGAAGTTGGGAATCAATAACAGGCAGAGGGCCAGAAAATTAACAAATATATGGAAGCTAAACAATACATTCTTAAACAACCAGTGGTTGAAGGAAGAAAGTAAAAGAAAAATCAGTAAATATGTCAAGGCAAGTAAAAATGAAAACACAACATATCAAAATTTATGAGATGCAGCAAAGGCAGTGCTGAGAGGGAAATTTATTGCCTTAAATGCCTATATTAAAAAAGAAGAAAGAATTGAGCAACTAACTATTCACTTGGAAGAAATAGAGAAAGAACAGCACACTAACCCCAAAGCAAACAAAAAGAAAGAAAAGACAAAGATTAGAGCAGAAATAAATGAAATTGAGAGTATGAAAACAATCAAGAAAATCAACAAAACCAGAAGTTGGTTCTTTGAGAAAATTAATAAAATTGATGGATCCTTAGCTAGGTTGATGAAAAAGAGAGTGAGAGAGGATATAAATAAATAAAATCAGAAATGGAAGAGGAGGCATAACTACTGATCCTGAAGAAGTAAAGGCAATAACAAAAGGATATGAGCAACTATATGCTAATAAATTAGTCAATGTAGATGAAATGGACAACTTCCTAGAAATGCATGAACAACTAACATTGACTCAAGAAGAAATAGATGACTTAACAAACCAATCACAAATAAAGAGATTGAATCAGTCAACAAGAAGCTCCCCAAAAAAGAAAGTCCAGGACGAGATGCCTTCACATGTGACTTCTACAAAGCATTTCAGAAAGAAATATTTACCAATCCTGCTCAAACTCTTCAAAAAAATTTAAGAGGTAAGAAAGCTACCTGACTCATTCTATGAAGCCAATATCATTCTAATAGCAAAGCCAGACAAAGATATTACAAGAAAATTAAATTACAGACGAATATAGATGAAACAATCCTCAACAAAATACTTGCAAATCTAATCCAGCAGCACATTAAAAGAAATATACAGCATGACCAAGTGGGATTTATTCCAAGTATGCAAGCCTCATTTAACATAAGAAAATCAATTAATGTAATACACCACATCTATAAATCATAGAGGAAAAACCGCATTATCATCTCAATTGATGCAGAAAAGGCATCTGACAAAATTCAACATCCTTCCTTGATGAATAACTTCAAAGGATAAGAATAGAAGGGAACTTCCTCAACATGGTAAAAAGAATTTATGAAAAACCCACAGCTAACATCATCCTTAATGGGGAAAGACTGAAATCTTTCCCTCTAAGATCAGGAACAAGACAAGGATGCCAGCTGTCACCACTGTTATTCAACCTTGTGCTGGAAGTTTCAGCCAGAGCAATTAGACAAGAAAAAAGAAAAAGAAGACATTCAAATTGGAAAGGAAGAAGTAAAACTCTCACTGTTTGCAGATGATATGATACATATGCTTACAATCCAAAAAAATCTACTGCAAAGCTACAGAGCTAATAAATGAGTAGAGGAAAGTGGCAGATTACAGGATCAACACCCCCAAATCACTAGTGTTTCTATACACTAGTGATAAGCAATCTGAGGAGGAATTCAAGAAAAAAATTTCATTTGCAATAGCAACCAAAAGGATAAAATATTTAGGAATAAATTTAACTAAGAATACAAAAGACTTATATACAGAAAACTACAAGAAATGGCTAAAAGAAATCTTGGAAGACCTATATAAGTGGAAGAGTGTACCTTGTTCATGGGTTGGAAAACTAAATATAGTTGAGATGTCAATTCTTTCCCAAATTGATTTAAAGATGCAATACAATACCAATTAAAATTCCAACAGCTTACTCTGCAGAAATAGAAAGAATAATAACCAATTTTATTAAGAAGGGCAGTGTGCCCCAAATAGCTAAAAATATCTTGAGAAAAAGAAAATGAAGGGAGAAGTCTCACACTACCTGACTTTAAAGCATATTACAAAGCTACAATAGTCAAAACAGCATTGTACTGTCATAAAGATAGACATACTGACCAATGCAATCGAATTGAGCTTTCAGAATTAGACGCATTCATCTATGGACAATTGATCTTTGTTAAGGTGGTCAAGCCAACCCACCTGGGACAGAGCAATCTCTTCAAAATAAATGGTGTTGGAGAACTGGATATCCATATGCAAAAGAATGAAAGAGGATCCATATCTCATACCCTATACAAAAATTAACTAAAAATGAATCAAAGACCTACTCATTAGAGTTAAGATCATAAAACTTTTTGAAGAAAATGTAGGAAATATCTTATAGATGGTGGTTTCCTAGATCTTATACCCAAATCACAAGCATTGAAAAAAAATAGGTAAATAAGATCTCCTCAAATTAAACACTTTAGTGCATAAAAGAACATTGTCAGGAGTGTAAAATGGCAGCCTACACAGTGGGAGACAATATTTGGAAATCACTATCAGATAAGGGTTTAGTATCCAGGATATATAAAGAGATTCTTCAACTCAACAAGAAAATACAAAGAACCCAAATTAAAAAATGGGCAAAAGACATGAACATACACTTTTCAGAAGAGGAAATACAAATGGCTAAAAGGCATATGAAAAGATGCTCAACTTCCCTGGTTATTAGGGAAATGCAAATCAAAACCACAATGAGATATCATCTGACACCCACTAGAATGGCCATTATCAAAAAACAGAAAACAACAAGTGCTGGAGAGAAAGAGGCACACTTATCCACTGTTGGTGGGAATGTAAAATGGTACAACTGCTCTGGAAGCAATTTGGCAGTTCCTCTGGAAGCTAAGTGTAGAAATGCCATATAATCCAGCAAACCCATTACTAGGTATATATAATTTAACTTGTATGGTCAGCTTAGTTGAACACCATAAGTCCATGGAATCTTGAATAGGGCATGAGATTTTGTTCATTTGTCCAAGTTAATGTGATGCCTTGATAAAGGCCAGAGTAATTTGGGCAGTGAATAAAGAAGTATTTGCAAAGTTCCCTTGGGGAACTGGGGAGAAAGGAAGAAATATTCAATTTCCCCATTTGGAGAATTCCTGACATTCTCGCAAGCAGTGGGGATAAACAAATCAATAGGCCAGGCCCTTGATCTTGGGGTTTGCCCCTATGAAACTCATTCCTGCAAAGGATAGGCTATGCCTACTTAAAATTAGGCCTAAGAGTCACCTCCAGAGTACCATTCTGTTGCTCAGATGTGGCCTCTCTCTCTAAGCCAGCTAGGCAGGTGAACTCACTGCCCTCCTTGTTACATCAGACATGGCTCCAAGGGATGAGCCGGGACCCAGCATCAAGGAATTGAAAAAACCTTCTTCATCAAAAAGGGGATGAGAGAAATGGGACAAAATAAAGTTTCAGTGGCTGAGATTTCAAACACAGTCAAGAGGATATCCTCGAGGTTATTCCTATGCATTATATAGATATCCCTTTTTAGTTTATGGTGTATTGGAGTGGCTAGAGGGAAGTACCTGAAACTGTTGAGCTGTGTTCCAGTAGCCTTGATTCTTGAAGATGATTGTGTAACTATATAGGTTTTACAATGTGACAGTGTGAATGTGAAAACCTTGTGTTTAGTGCTCCTTTCATCCAGGTTATGGACAGATCAGTAAAAGCATAAGGACAAAAAATAAGTAAATAATAGGGGGGGGTGATAAAGTGGATAAAATTGGGTAGATTGAAAAGTGGTGGTCAGTGAGAGGGAGGGGTAAGAGATACAGGGTGTATGAAGTTTTTTTTTTGCTTATTTCTTTTTCTGGAGTGATGCAAATGTTCCAAAAGCAATGATGGTGATGAATATACAGCTGTGTGGTGATATTGTGAGCCATTGATTGTACACCATATATGGACTGCATGTGTATGAATATTTCTCAATAAAATATTACCAGAAAAGATTGGATTAAAAGAACATGCTTTTCTGGGATACATAACAGTTTCAAGCCAACACAGTAGCCAAAGAGGTATAGAAATACCATCAAAGAGAAGAATTAGATTGAGAGTTGATTTCTCCACAGCAAGAAAAGAAGCCAGAAGATGAGGAATATATTCAAAGGGCTAAAAGAAAATAAATGTCAACCTAGAATTCTAATCCTTTAATAACAAAGATCTAACAAATCTTGTGACCAAAAATAACAACAAACAACAAAACAAACACATCTAAGGCAGTTTGTGATCAGCAGACATATACTAAAAGAAATTCCAAACTATGGTTCTTAGGCAAAAGGAAAACTATCCCACATGGAAGGTTGCAGTTGCAGGAATGAATGAAATATCAGTGAAAATGATAAATATAAATGAATATTGTCTATATAAAACAATAATAATGTCTTGTGGGTCTATATTACTATATATATGTATATACTTTTATCTATATACTAAAAGAGAGAAGCATATTAAAATAGTCAAAATCAATATTTGAAAATATTAAAAAGCTGTAGCTGATAACAGAGTTAAAGAAATTTTCTAAGGTAATTGCTTTGTTTGGGAGAAGGGTAAAAATATTAATAACTAAAGAATGGATATGTAATTTCCAGAGAAACCACTTAAAAGAATGTAGAAAAGAATATATAAATTGCCAAATAATTGAAAGGAAAATGAGAAAAGACAATAAACATAATTTAATGGTGTTATTAATCAAGGTGGTTCAACTGCCATAACAAACCACTTCAAAATCTCAGTAGCTGAACACTGTAAAAGTTTATTGATTACTGATGATACAGGCCAATCAGACTGATGGAACTGGGAATATAGAGAGTGGCTGCTGCTCCTTGTATTCATGAGGAGAGCAGATGGTTTCCAACTAACAGCTGTGTCAACTTCAACTGTGGTTTCCAAGGTCATCACAGAAGCAGAAAAAAAGAATGGACCACTGAGCATGGGAAATTTTTGCAGATCAGCCGTGAGAGCGGTGTATGTCAGTACCCATATTTCATTAGCTGATACTCAGACTCAGAGCCTCAATGTATGTCTAAAGAGGCTGGGATATGTGGTTTAGCAGCTCACCCAGGAAGAAAATAGAATGTTTGGTAAATACCTAGTATTATTGTCTTTGCCACAGAGGAACAAGTGATTGGAGGATAGTAGTTAAGAAAAACCTGGAATCTGGATTTAAGTATGGTAAGCCAACTTTGAGAACATAATTACTCAGTTTCTAAAAGTGCATTTTTAGTGGAATTTAGGTTGTACTAGTTTTATATTGCTATGTGCTTAAGCTCAGGTAAAAATGCATGTAAAGATGGAAATGCATAGGAATGTGAAGATCAGGATTCTGGCCTACCATTCCACTTACTGACCTTGGAGAAATCTCTTTATTTTTTCCTGAACCTAAATTTCTTCTTCAGTAAAAAGAGCAATGTAGGGCCATGGTGGCTCAGCAGGCAAGAATGCTCATCTGCCATGCCAGAGGACCCGGGTTCAATTCCCAGTGCCTGCCCATGTTAAAAAAAAAAAAAAAAAAAGAGCAATATAATGCCTGCCCTTCCTGCTTTTCAACACTGTCAAGTTCAAGTAAAATATATAAAGTGGAAGCATTTTAAAATTCTGAAGTACTGTTCAAATGTAATTTATTATCACATTCTCAATCTGATTTAAAGATGTGCTTCTGAATTGTCCTACACAGATTCATCATAGGATACACACTTGGAAAAGATTTCAAAAAGTATATCACCTTACTGATTCAATTAAGACTCAGAAAGGTGAAGTGACTTGACTGAGGTAACATTCTTGGCCAATGACAGACCCAGATATTGAAGGCAGGCTATTGTTCAAGTATCAGCGGTTCCCAATAGATAAATGCTACACTTGTGGCATAGGACTCCCTGGGAAAGTTCTTAAAAGTGCTAAGGTTCAGAAAACTGCAAGTGCTGGAGAAGATGTGGAGAAAGAGGTATACTTACTCACTGTTGCTGGGAATGTAAAATTGTGCAGCCATTCTGGAGAATTGGGCAGCTGCTCTGGAGGGCAGTTGGCAATCCTGTTACTAAGTATATACTTGGAAGAACAGAAAGCAGGGACATGAATAGACATTTACACACCACTGTTTATGGCAGCATTTTTCACAATTGCCAATGGAGGGAGGTAGCCCAAGGGTCCATTGGCTGATGAGTGGAAGGGTGAACTGTGGTGGATACAAACAATGGACTACTGTGCAGTTACAAGAAGGAATGAAGTCATGATGCATGCTACGACATGAATGAATCTTGAGGACATTATGTTGAGCAAAATAAACTAGAAAAAAAGGACAAATATTGTATGGTCTCACTAATATGAATTAACTATAAAGAGCAAGCTCTGGGAGTTAAATTTGAGAGCATAGGTGATCAGAAGATAGAAAGAGAGCAGAGATTGGGCAATTGATGCTTAAGGAATAGAGACTAATATGGTTGATTTTAAAGATTTAGAAATGGATAGCGCAATGGATACTGTGATGGTAGCACAATATTGTAAGTATAACAAAAAAAGCTGAGTGTGAGTGTGGTTGAAAGAGGAAGGCTATGGTTATATTTGTCACCAGAAGGAAAGCTAGAGGATAAAAACTGGGACTGAATAACTTAGCAAAACCTAGAATGGACAACAATGGTAGTTAACTGCACAAATTATAAAAAAAGCTTTTTACATGAACTAGAACAAATGTATATCACTTTAACAAGGTGTTAATAATGAGGTGGCATATGGGGAAAAATACAATTAATGCAAACTAAGGTCTATTGTTAATGGTACATTGTACTATTCTTTCATTAATTGTAACAAATGCACTATACCAAGTCTAAATGTCAATAATAGGGGGATATAAAAGAAAAAGGTATAGATTTCTTTTCTTTTTGGAAAAAACAGGGATGTTCTCATATTGAATGTGGTGGTGAATGCATAACTATATGATTATACCAGGAGCCAAAAACTGTACACTTAGGATGGATTGTATGGTGTGTTAATAACATGTTTAAATAAAAATACTGAATTTCAAGTTTCAGTTCTTGAAGATTCTGATTTACTAAATCTGAAAGAGGGTCAGTAAGTCTATACTTTACACGTAAACCAATTGCCATCATAACACAAGTTAGTGGCTCAGAAGGAAGTTGAATTGTGAGTTATTTTAGCTGTTCTGAAAAGTGACAATATGGAGAACTCTTAAGAATTTTCTTCCTTAAAAGACAATTCCTTGCACTTCTCAGAGGAGCAACAGGCCAGCCTCAACCCATATTTCACTGAATAGCTTAAGGACAGTCAGTACATATTTAGTCAATTGGCAGTTTATGTGTGAAATCTGTAATTAGGCAACTAATCTTTTTTTAAAAAATATGTTATATTTCTAAGTACTAATATGTATGTTTTCAAGAGACTAAACGCTTGGTAACATTTCTGAATATATTTGAGTCTCAATTTTTTCTTTTTTTCCCCTAGGAAGAACACTTTAGCTAGAATAATAATTTAGTAAAAATGAAAATATTTGTTTCTTTAGGGAAAATAAAATAATTTCGGTTGACAATGCTAAAAATCGAAAAATCATTTGCACTAAAAGTATATACATTTCAGAAAAGGGGGGAAAGAAGTGTAACAAAGTATCAGCAGCAGAGAGAGTTCAAATAGAGTCTATGCAAGCTTCAGGTAGACCTTGCTACCTATCATAACCTGTTATCCCCTAACCAGGACTATTCCAGCCAATCCTAAAGAACACCTAGGGCAATATATAAGATGCCACAAGGGTTCCATGCACTAGGGTAACTTTCCAGAAACCTACAACCTCCAGATGGGTCCCTGGTCCAGTTAAGTCCTGAAACCTAGAGGGCCCAGCCTCTCCAGAACATCAGATAGTTTCATCTCCCTGCCCCTATTATTGACAGACGTTTCCAACATGAAAAAGTTAGAATGGCCGTAGCCCAAACATCCCTAAAGAGAGGGACAGAAAGATCAAAGGTGATTGTGGAGTTATACAGAGAAGATAGGATTTAACAATTGAATATGATTGCTGAATCATTAAATTGATATCTCTTTTAGTCTCCAGTATCTTAGAGCAGCTAGAAGTAAAAACCTAAAATTGTGGAATTGTAACCCATGCCAAACTCTGAAATATGTTCTACAACTAATTGTGGTGCTATGCTCTGAAATTTATTGCTTTTTTTGTATATGTGTTATTTTTAACAGAAAAGAAATAAAGAAAGAAAAAAAGTCAATTGTGATGATTAAAAAAATGTTTATGCCTTCTAGCCTCCTATATTCCAGAGCAGCTAGAGGAAAAATCTGAGCGGATCATATGGTAGACCGTGACAGATTCTGGGATCTGTCCTGCAACTACTTATTGAAGAGTACTTTGGAAACTATTGCTTTGTTCTTTCTTTGCTTTGTTTATCTTATATTATACAATAAAAAAGTTTTTTTTTAAAGTATAAACATTTCAGGTTTAACCATCAAAAAAAAGGATATACATATACAGGATAGACATCATCTATGTTTTTCATGGGTATGTGATTTATAGGGTTAGCAGTTGGATCATCTTCAGGAACCTACAGCCTTACATTGTAAGTGAAGGGGCCTGCTCCAGGGAAAAATAATGGGATCCAGTCTTTTTCCTACTTTTCTCAGCCTGTGGGGAGAACAAAGGGAAATGATTAGGGAAGTCAAAAGGACCCTCCCTAGAAGGGAAGTGTGGAAGGGTGTGTCCCCTTCAACTGAGGGGAAGGCTTAAGAGTTGAAACTTCTTTATCTTGGGTGGGGTGTGTTAGCCTGTGCCCCCACCCAGAGGTGAAGCTACTAGAAGGTCAAAATGACAAATGCTCACATTTCCATTTCCCTCAGCTACTTTTTCCCGAAAACTATTTGGACCGTTTTTTCTTGGTGTGCGAGAGCAACTTTTTCTTGGTTCAGGTTAGCAGCCACCAATTAGCAATTATTTTACCAGCATTCTGACACCTCCCCTTTAACTAAGCAAGGAAGTTTCTGAGGGTCCAGGTGTTGAGCTTCGTGACCCTGCAGAGAGAGCTCTGATTTCAGCAGATTGCCGCAGTCCTGCCCCTCTTGATTTTCAGAGGTGCTAGCTCTCAGAGTTAGATGTCAGTGGGACGGAACTCAGGGACCATTTTCCACTTTTTTTTTTTTTTCGCTTGGACTTGCCACTGAGAAATCTAGCGAAAGAAAAAAGGGTTTTGTTGGTATTTGCAGCCTGGTGACCCTAGAGGCTTGTGCTGTGGCTTCTGGAGGGGTAGGGAAAGCCCTAGTAGGACCCTTGAGCCTGGATCAGACTTTTGTTAACCCGGACCACCAAGGTCCAAATTTTGCTTCTGCCATTTACGAGCAGCGAGGCCTTAGGCAAGTTATTCCAGTCCTGGGCTCAGTTTCCTGGGGGACATAATAGGACCTCTCTTAACTGTTGTTTTAGGAGTGAGTGAGGTCATACCTCAAGACTGCTGCTTAGAACATAGCCTGGCAGGTGGTGTGAGCTAGGCGGGAGGGTTAGTAACGCAGTGGCATTCATCAACCTGGCAAATATTCTTGTCCGCTAAGTAAAGAATTGAAGTCAGGTGGTGGAATTCAAGGGAGCATTCTGGCACAGCGAGCAATATCTCAGAGGTAACTAGTGTCGATGAAAGAATGGACCAACTTCTTCAAAGGTTTTCTGAGACTTCTGCAGAACTTAGGGAGTAGGAAAAAGAGGTTTTTCCCTAGATGGAGTTCTCAGTAGAAGTCAGATATTTGATTTAAGGAAAACGAAGATGTGAGAGAAAATTCATTATCTATGTATGTATAGGCACTTTATACATACAAGTAAGGTTATGGGTATATGTACCTAGGGTTATATAATTTTTGCTTGTGTGTGTGTGCACCTGGAGATTATATATGCTTAGATATGAAAAAAACTGTTCAAAGTGGTCATAAAACCTATAATATAGCTCTCAATTTTTATCACCTGGAACAGCCAGTTAGTTATACTATTTTCCCAACTGTTAGTACAGTGATATGTATATTATAAATGCCATAAAATTTTGAAATAGATGGCTTACAAAGGGAACATTTCAATGGAAATGGGCTAGATAAACCATATCTCTTCTGCTACCTGTGTGTCATTTCTCTATCCCACCGTTTATATCTTACACATTTCCTATTTTTAAATCTCCAATAATAATGATAATAATCATAGTATTATCATAGCCGTGGCTCACAGAAAAAAAAGAATGAGTTCCTAATATAATACCAGCTGGGACAGGTCAAGAAAATAAGGTGCAGGAAGGGGGTTGCTCTGTAAATGAAAGAAACATAGCATTTTCAATCCTATCTACTGACCAAGGAAGCCAAAGTGTGAGGTATTTAGGTTTCCTTTCCATAAGAAGATGCAGCAAATTTTTCCAAAAAGTCACCTGTTTTAGCTTCCTGGGCTGATCAAGCACATATCAATGGAGTGGTTGGGGTTAAACAATAGGAATTTATTCACTCATGGTCTTGAGGCCAGAAAAATGACCAAATCAATGTATCATCAAAGTGATGCTTTCTCACTGATGACTGTGGCGGTCTGGGGCTGGCTGTCAGTGATCCTTGGCAAGGCAGGGTGTTTCCTGTTTTTTTCCTTTTCTTCTGGTTTCTGTTTCAGCTTCTTTCTTCCTATGGCTTTCTCTCTGTGTGCATTTCATTCTGCTTATAAAGGACCCCACTAACAGGATTAAGATCCATCCTTACTGAGGAGGGTCGCACATTAACTGATATAGCCTCATCAAAAGACCCTATTACAATGGGTTCGCATCCACAGGTGTGCTGGTTTGAAGCTATTATGTACCCCAGAAAAGCCATGTTTTAATCATGATCCAATCTTGTGGGGGTAGCCATAACTTTGAATCCTTATTCAACACTATAGGGCAGAAACTTTTGATTAGATAATCTCCAAAGAGATGTGGCATGCCCAATTGTAGGTGTGACCTTTGATTAGATGGAGATGTGACTCCACCCATTCAATGTAGGTCTTGATTAGTTTATTAAAGGAGTCCTTTAAAAGAGAAAACATTTTGGAGAAAGTTCAGAGGTCATGCAGATGCTTGAAGGACAGTTACTTGAGAGCTGAAACAGAGCCAAGATGAGACCCAGACATTTGGAGATGCAGAATCCAGTAGACATTTCCGTGTGCCTTCTCGTGAGATGCTAAGTAAGGCAGAACCCAGAGTTGTGTCCCAGAGTTGTAAGTGAAGGCCCACAGATGCTTAGAGAGGAAGCCACTGGTATCAGAAGCTGGAAGCAATGGAACAGGAAAAAGGACCAGCAGACAGCAGCCACGTGCCTTCCCAGCTGACAGGGATCTTACAAACACTATCAGTCTTTCTTCTGTGAAGGAATCCTCTTGTTGGTGCCTGTGCTGGTTTGAACAGAAGTATGCCCCCTAAGAAAAGCCATGTTTTAATGTAAGTCCCATTTCATAAAGGTAGAATAATCTCTAGTCAATATTGTATGTTTGAAACTGTAATGAGATCATCTCCCTGGTTGATGTGATTTAGTTAAGAATGGTTGTTAAATTGGATTAGGGGATGATATGTCTCCACCCATTTGAGTGGGTCTTGATTAGTTTCTGAAGTCCTATAAAAGAGGGAACATTTTGGAGAAAAAGACTCAGAGAGAGCAGCACCACAAAGCAGAGAGTCCACCAGCCAGTGACCTTTGGAGATGAAGAAGGAAAACACCTCCCAGAGAACTTCATGAAATAGGAAGCCAGGAGAGAAAGCTAGCAGATGATGCCGTCTTTGCCATGTGCCCTTCCAGCTGAGAGAGAAACCCTGACTGTGTTCGCCATGTGCCTTCTCACTTGAGGGAGAAACCCTGAGCTTCATTGGCCTTCTTGAACCAAGGTATCTTTCCCTGGATGCCTTTGATTGGACATTTCTATAGACTTGTTTTAATTGCGACATTTTCTAGGCCTTAGAACTGTAAACTAGCAACTCATTAAATTCCCCTTGTTAAAAGCCGTTCCGTTTCTGGTATATTGCATTCCAGCAGCTAGCAAACTAGAACAGTGCCTTAATTTGGACATTTTCACAGCCTTAGAGCTGTGAATTTGTAACTTATTAAATTGCCTTTTTAAAAGCCATTCCTTTTCTGTTATTTTGCATTCTGGCGACTTTACAAACTAATATAACAGGTATGGATTAAATTTAAGAACCTGTTTTTCTGGGGGTATGTACAGCTTCAACCCACCATACCACCCATTCACAGCAAAGCTGTATACCAGCTCACACATCTACTTTTGGGAGATATGGAATAGATGTTAGATGCTGCATGAGTAAGCACTTCCATCATTGTTTTAAAGGTGAGGAAATTGAAACTTAAGAAAGTCAAGTGGCCTTTCTCAAGGCAATCCATCTTACAAATGGCAGAAATGGAAATCAATTCCAGGTATCATAGACCCCAAAGGCTAACATCTTTCCATTTCTTAAATCATTCTATCTTCATATGGGTACTGAACACCAAGTTAAAAACTAGAAAACCTTTCAGGAATGATAAATATTCCTAGCACACTCATTTCATTGTTAAGGTCAACATTGATTTGCATTTCCCCCTTGGTCATGTGTGCTGCTGGAACTGTTATGTACCCTACAAAAGGTCATGTTCTTTTAATCTATCCCTGTGGGGGCAGACCTATTGTGGGGAGTATCTTTTGGCTCAATTGAGATGTGACCCAGTCCATTCAGGGTGGGTCTTAATCCTTTTACTGAGGTCCTCTATGAGGATAAATGAGAGAAAATGCCCAGAAGAAATCTGGAGAGGGCCACTGAAACCAGAACCAAGGAGGGAAAGACCAGCAGACATCACCATCTGCTTTCTCATGTGACAGAGAAACCCTGGATGCCTGCAGCCTTTCCTCAGTGATGGTATCTTCCTTTTGATGCCTTAATTTGGACATTCTCATTGCCTCAGACTGTAAATTTGTAACCTAATAAATCCCCATTGAAAAAGCCAACCCATTTCTAGTACATTGCATTCTGGCAGCTTTAGCAAACCGTAACAGATTTTGGTAGCAGAGAAGGGAAAATTCTCATCTCCAGTGCAGTCAGCAAGCCTCTCCTGAGGAATTCATTGAAGCCCTTCATTGGAGTTGCCAGCTTATGGCCTGTCTTATGGAATTTGGACTCATGTACTCCCACAGTTGCATGAGACACTTTTATAAAATCTCATTTTTACAGATATCTTCTGTTGGTACTATTTTCCTAGTGAATCCTGACTAATACATCATGCAAATAATATCCACAGTCAGTTAAAATAGTCCTATTTTTTCATATTTGCCATTTTACTTCAGGAGTTGCTTGTTTCTGAGAAAAGTTCACCACATGACTTGGCCTCCTGGTCACAGCTGACTGGACCAGAGAGGGCTTCCAGACCCCGCCTCCAGCCAATGAGGCTTTATTTGCATTTTAGGATATGTGTTAGTTGATAGGCAAACAGAGTTGAAAGACACAGGTATGACACTAAGCAGAAGCCAGGAGTTATTAGAAATCACACATAGTTAAAGTGATGAGTAAACCGAATCCATGAAGTAGAGAGGACAGAGAGGTTGATGTGGAAGGTGCCGTTACATAGGGATGGAAACCTCAGGGTCACAATAGGGCCAGAGCATTGGGCAGGGAGCCAAGGGGACATCAGGGAAGGGAGCTGCTGACAGGGAATATGAGAAAGATAAATAGGTCACTAAAGTTGTATTCTTTCCTGTGAGGCCTGAGAGTATGGTGGTAGTTTTCTGCGTTCTGCATTTCCCACTATATCCTTGCAGTGACTCCCACTGAACTAAGTGAAATAACCTGAGTCTATCTCTGTTCTTTAAACCTTGATCAAGCTTAATACATTGCCTTACAATTTTATATAAAACACTCAAAACGTCTAATTGAAAATTTTCTGTCGCTCATGAGGTACATTTAAAGACCACTGTTCAAGCTGCTTCTCTCTTCAAATAATTTTCTGGAAAAACTGAGTTTCAAAAACTAAAATTTTAAAACTACATTAACTTAGACAAAAAGAGCTTTAATTGGGAAACTATCAGATTCCACTATCTAAATGAATTTTCCGCTCTATTAAAATAACAATGATTTAACTTCAAAGCACACTCAGCCTAGTTGTTTACCCTGCCACTCTAAGTAATTCTGTAAGATATCTAGATCTTTTGTTAGACATATGTTACTAGGCTTCATTTGTCTTTGTTCTTTTTAAAAGTGTTGATTCACAAAGAACATGAATGCTTGGAATCTGTGTTCTAACGCAGTCGTGTCTTATACCTGTGTGAAGAAGTGTCTAATCCTGAGTGTGTACAAATAGATGTAACACACAACTGAATGTGAGGATGTTAAAAAGAGGTTGGAGGAAATTGGAATACCAAAAAGCTCTAAGGGAATTGTGGAATATTTATGAAACTATGTGGTGCATTTTGAATTGCAGATGTCTCTGCAACTGGAAATGTAATCACAGGAATGAAAACTGTCTTTAATAAATCTGCTTAATTAAAATCTATTGTTCAGAAAAAATATAAATCCTCCTCTAATATAAGAAACAGTAGCAAGAGGTGGGAAAAGTATGGATTCAATCAGATTGCAGCAAAGAATTATTAGGAATTTCTCATTACAACACTTTGGTTTTTCTTTTTTCAGCTAAAGAAGTGGCATTCTGGTGGACTGGGTATAAATTCATTGCCATTATGATACCCAGTGAGGTGAAAAGAAAAAATGGCTTGTAGCACAAAATATATCCAGCTATTGATAGCGAGAGAGAGTGTGTTAGAATCACAGTCAAAAATTTTTTTTTTTTATTGCAACTGCTTTGAATGGGTGCCTCTCTTGTTCAAAGACTCAAAACCAATTATGACAAACAAATCTGGTTGAGCCTTTCTCCCAATGTTCAGATCTCTTCTATGAGACCCAAACAGAATGCTCAAAGATGGTAATGTCTGAATGATTGCATTTATGAAAAATATATAAATTTCCCTTTTCTTATTAGTCTTCAACTGTCGTCAAACTTAGAAAGTACTAGACCTTTCAGTTAAACTGGTGCACTATGGTATAAATTGTCACAGCATGTCAATTGGATGTAGTCTAATTTCATAAGTTGGAGAGCTGAGGTAAGCAGAGGCTGAGCCCTGCTCTTTTCTGCAAAGTAGATGATCTATAATCTCTGACTGAAGACCCTCCATTCACCACTGCAAGGGAGTGAGGGGTTGGAATGGCTATGCACAAGGAAGTTGTAATAAATCACACACCTTGAATTCATTAGTTTATAGGACCTTGCTCAGTTACACATTGCAGATGGCTGATGTATCTAGTTACATACTAGGCAAATTCAGTCCCAGGCGAGGGAAGGCTATCATTGACCTCTTAGGGGAGAGTCATAAGTGGCCTAACCCTTCTGCAGTAATCACCCCATTCATGGTTCAACTTTTGAAGAGCTTCCTGACTAGTTTAGGTAAGCAGTTCTGCGCCTGCTTGTTTTATTTCTGTTGATGATGGGCCTCCATTGCAGATTGCAGGTGCCTGAACAGCAGGTGGGGACTTTAGGAGCCTTATTCATAGGTGAGTGTACTTTTCTCCTATTATGGATGAGATGTCCTGTAGAGGTGTTCTGTGTATTCTGTGAGCACATGAATGCTGTGTACCTTCATATAAATTGTGAAAGTGGGGCTCTGTGTACGTATAGAGGATGGTAATGTACATTGTTCTCAATGCTTCTGGTTATCCCTTAAGTTTTGCTTCTGAAAGTGTAGATTAGGCACATGAGCATTATCTGGAAGCTTGCTAGAAATGCAGACTCTCAAACCCTAGTCCAGATTCTGCATTTTAACATGACCCCCAGGTGGCTAGTATGCACATTAAAGTTTGAGAAGCAGGGCTGAAGTACTATTTACTGTGTTCTTCTCTATTAGAAAGAAATATTAGTTGAGGTGTATTAAGATTGTGAACTAAATATATGTATATATATGTACTTGTTGTGAAAATATTAAATGGGGAAATTGTTCAAAAATAAAAATTTGTAGAGGCAGGAGAAATGAGTTTAGAAGTGATATATATATATATTAATTTCTCCAGATAACATAACAAACTCAAATTTCTTACTTTGAGGAATTCCCTTCCCCCACCCAAGGAATTGGGACCATATTGCAGCTCTTATAAAGTGAACTGGATGGCTGACATCGCCGAGCCTGTAGTTTTTACAGGTGCCTAACCAAAAGGGGACATTGATCAAAGGATTTTCTCAATGGCATAGGTGGGGTTGGTGGGGAAACTTTGGAAGGGGGATCATCACGTTGGTTCCAGGTGTTATAGGCACCCTCTCCATGTTACCTTCCTCTGAGACAACAAGTGACATTGGATCTGTCACTTGGTGGCTAGCCCTATGGAGAGGAAAGTTAAGAATTGTGCAAAACAACTTCATGCTGAACATGATTAACAGCAGTCTATATTTGCAACAGATTTGCTGGCCAAAAATTTCTTCTCTTCTCACTGCTGTGCTATGAGCCAGTTGGCTGCTGTTTTTCTCCCCAGAGGTGGATGCACTGCAGTGATGTAGTGATTCCTGTATGAAAATAGTCTTATGAGGTGATATGGGATTCATCAGATTGGAGTGCTGTATGGGGTAAATTGATATTTTTAAAGGATTAGGGAAAATGAGATGATTTAACTACTGTAACATATGAATCATGTAAAGGGTAGACTTAATGTGAACATAAATACACTGGTCCTGCATAGCTAAGTCAGAACTTTCCAAATAAAAATGATTCTGTACTAAGTATAAACATTATTTAAACAATCTGGATTATATAAGCTATCAGTGATAAAATAATTAAATGAAAGAAGGAGAGTATGCCACAGATACATTAAGCAGCTTGTGAATTTTTACTGCTGATTGGTGTGTGTACTGAAGATGGTTCAACTACCTTATAGAATGCTAGAAGAAAAGATTACTTCGCTCTAAGACCCCTCTCTGCCTTCTATTCCAAAGTACTTGATGAATTTTGTAGCTTATTATAGAAAGTGAATTGAATTTTCAGAAAAAAATTGTGGTTTATTATGGAAATTAAAAGTTTCTGAAAAATTAAAAGAAGGAAAACACATAATATACATTTTTCACATCAAATTCACCATTATTTCAAGAAGTATTGCAAAACACATATAAAACAACACTGAGGACCCTTGTCTTTGTCCACAGTTTTATCTTGGTAGTGTCACAATCTTAGTTTCCTTAATAATTCAGTCAAAAAGAAGTCAACAAGGTGATGTTTTTGATTCATATAGACAGAGATATTCAAGTAATGGGACATTTCAACCTTTCATTCATTCGTCATTCAATGAATAATTATTGAACACCTACTATGTGTCAAGCGCCAATCAGTGAACAAAACAAAGAACCTTTCCTTTGTGCAGTTACATCACAATAATATGTACCTAACCTAGAATTATATAGACAATGCAACTCTAACCAAAGAAAGTACAACAAAAGGAAAATTAACTTCACTGGGCACATTGAATAAGATGTATGAAATACAGAATTTCAGATGATGGCAGAGTATATCATTTTACTCTGGTTAATGTTACTTTAAAAACCAACTTTCAAAATGGGGTGGGGGGCGGGGTGCATCTGTGGCTCAGTGGCAAAATTTTCACCTGCTGTGCTGGAGACCTAGGTTCAGGTTCGATTCCTGGAGCTTACTCATGTCAAAAAAAAAAAAAAAAAAGAAGGTAGGAAACGTTAAATTAAAATGAGAAATATGTGAGTAATATATTTTATTTGGCACCATTATGTTTCATGATTTAGTTGTAAAAGGTCATACGAGATAATGACTAGATTATAAATAGTTGCATATTTAAAAACAATTGTGTATGTACGGCATGTATGAATGTTTAATTATATGCAATAAATGCATTCCCCAAATGTTTAATACATAAAGCCTAATAAATATTAATGTTTAATAGCATGCATTATTTTAAAAAGTACTAACATGAATTATTTTGGAAAACTTACCAAACTTTAAAAAAATATGTATATATACATTTGCAAATTGAATAAGTAATTGACAATTTGCAACTTTGGGTTTTCAATGCAAAATAGTTTTAAAATAGGACAGAGAAACATACACGACTAGTTGTCATAAAATAGCAAAGGGATAAGAAATAAAAAACTTATCATCTGCAGGCCTGCAGCTAAACATACCAAACAGACAAATTTATCTGAGGGAATGACGATAGTCATTTTTATTTTGTTATAAATGTTCTACTATAAAAAAAATCTGGTTATTTTCTTAGGTTAAAAGTCCTCAAACAGCTAATGTATTTATACTGTACACTGAAGCCTGCACTAAGTATATATGGCTTAACTACTATAGAATGAAATAAAAAGATCTCTGAAATTTATACTTTTATTTTTTGTTCACTTTCTAAAATGAAACATTAAACAAGCTAAATAAAATTGCAAAGGTTTGGAATACAACTTGTTCATGCAAGGCTCAAAAAGTAAATTACATAAAATTATACAGTAAAAGGAAAGAAATTGCAAATAGTGGGCAAGTCTAAATTTATGAAAACATAATTAATGCTTGGCATCCTTTATGTTTATCATATTCTTTTTTTCACAAATGCAATAATAAATAATTTTTGTTAGAAATAAGGAACATAGTAATTAAGGATTTTCTTCAACTTAAGCAAACAGGAGGAATTTTTCAAGGAACAGAAAATCACAGCTTGGGAATCATTTAAACTTTAAGATCTATAAGAAGGGATTTAAAAAGTGCTAATTAAGTACTTGTTAACATTTTGTATAGGAATTCCTCTCTGTGAGAGGTGAATCACACATCTCTAAAGAAGGTAATAAGTGCTCATCTGAAATTTGTATTGAAACCTCTTATTTTTTTTTTAAGGATTGGTTTAAGGAAAACAAAAAGCATCCTTAAGTTGCATTACTGATAAAAAATATATTTGTAAATTGAAAGAACTTGGTACCTTTGCAATAATGAAAACTTAATGATGTGTGAATAAAAATTTTCCAAAGTGTGAGAAAATGAAAATTGCAAGTCAGGTTTCTGTTTGTGCGTGTGTTTACAGTTTAACACAGTATTGTGTATTCTATTTTCTAGTTTAATGACTTTGTCAGGGTGGGTAGGTACCTCCTTCACTAAATAATCTTCTCTTTTCAAAAAATTTTTTTTTTTTGCTCAGCAAGCTAAATAGCCTTGAGGG
Source organism: Myrmecophaga tridactyla (assembly GCA_004026745.1). Lineage (NCBI taxonomy): Eukaryota > Metazoa > Chordata > Mammalia > Pilosa > Myrmecophagidae > Myrmecophaga > Myrmecophaga tridactyla. Next base: position 49,323 of record PVIY010009899.1, on the reverse strand, counting down.
TACAGAAACCTGATCCCTCTTATAAGTATGCAGATAGGAAGGCTTATTATTCACCCTTCTCTTCTTAGATTGGTTAAAAAAGAGAAAAAAGGTATCAATTGATAGTTTTGTTAGCTTCTCATGTTTTGAATGTTGTGTCTTGTGTATATCCCACCCCAAGGCCACAGTATAATAAATATTTTGTAGAACATTACCGTTTTCAAGTCATTCACACTCAACCACCACACGGTATCAATGAACGCCTCCCTTTTCATTTAATATGTTTTATTTTCCTAGGTTTAGCAATTCAAGACTTACCTCATGCTTGAGTTGGCCCCTGCGGTTACTATTTGCCCTAAAGGAATTAGAACATAATACCAGGATAAAACCTACAAAAAATATGTTCTACATTTTGTAGAACACAGACCCTTCAAGGGGGTGGAGAGTGGGTTTATGGAATATACAGAGTTTTATTCTTTCTATATCACCTGTTTTTATCAGAATTTTAAAAATTTCCAGCTGTGATTAAAGTCAAATTGAGTAGAGAATATTGTTGTGTGTATGTGTATGTTTTTCAACTATACATAGAAAAACATTATTATTTTTCCAGAAGTAATACTGGCAAAAGGGAAGATTCTATAAGATTTGTAGGATCATATACAATATGATTCAAATATGTGCCTTGGAGTTGAGAATAAGCCTGAAAGTGTAAACTGTTTTGATTTCCTGCAAGTTACTGCCATTGATTTAGAAGTTCAAAGTGTCTATTATAATTTCACACCTACATTGGCACAATTTACCAGAAGAAGAAAGATGTAGCATAATCTGTATGTTTATTTTTCCCTGCTCTTTTACTATAACAACTATTGCGGATTTACTTTAATTCTAAATTAAAAATATGATTTTAGAAGTAACACTATTTCACAAGTATCATTCTTGATTCAGATGTCATTTTATTAAGTTTAAATAAAATGAGTACAAAGTCCCCCAAACCAAATCTTTGGTTTTCAATTTGGGGGCCAGTAGAAATAACGTAGGCAATATAATACTAAAGCATCAAAATGTTTTTGATTCCTTAAAGAAAAATAAGTAAGATTTGAAATAATTTCATGGACAAAAGAAGTTATAGTAATGAACACAGAATTTTATTTACGATTATATACTTTGTAAATGATGAAAAAATAAAACACTGTAATGCAGCATTACAATGGAAGGTACAATTTGGTAAAATTTGAGATTCAAATTAAGAGCATCATAATATCAAATACTAGATCTTAACACTACAATTCATTAATCCATTATAAGTCATTAGTCAAATGTCCCAAGGAGAGGGCAGAATACACAATGAGTGTTTTCTGAAAGGAATTGCTAAAAATTGGTAGAATCTGAAAAGACTTCAGAATTGGAAGCTCCAGCTGGGCATAAAGGGATGGGGGAAGGGATTTTACCCACTGTTAAATATTAGAAGCACACTTTAAAAAATAAAATCCAGGAACGTCTTATCAGTCTTTTTGATAACTGCATCAGACAGCCTCTGACTCTATCTTAAGCACCGTTTCCTTTGTAACGATGAAATTTAGTAATATGCACACAGGCTACCATTTGCATTGATTTAGGCCAGTTGGAAAAAAAAACATGGTTCAGAGTGGGACTGCAAATTGTCACACTAATTACAATAACATTTGCAGCTTGGCACTGTTCCATAATAATTTTTAAATATTTCATTTTACTTATTGCCAACCATTATCTGATCACATTTGACCGACATATTAATATTTTCATTATTATTCAAGCGTTTCTTTACCATTTTTCTCTCTCTTTCTATTTTTCTCTGTACAAACTGCCGGTTCTCTTCACTGAGAGATTATTTATTTACTCTGGAAATATCTGGAATTCTTTCACCCTATCTTTTCCTCCGGGTCCCTCCAAAGTATTGATATTAACATCTGGAGATGGGGCACACCTCTAACAAAAATGTCAGATTGAAAGAGGACCTGTTAATGGTATACTATGGGAGAAGTGGAAACACAAAGAGAAAAAAAGAGAAAATGATAATTGTTTTCTCTAAGGCTATTATCTAATGCGAAAGCAAATAGTCAGTCTGGAAATCAGCTAACAGAAGGGGATTAGAGAGGAGATCTGAGAGTGGCTTGATTTCTAGCAGCGCTGTCTCTCCAGCAAGTGATGAGACACAGGCAGGGCAGCCAGGAGCGCTCCAGATGGCCGGGGAAAGTGGTCGTCTTGGGTTACTGCGGGGCACTCGGGCCGGCGGAGAGCAGGCAGCCCAGGAAGGCATCATTAGGGAGCCAGCCCCACGTCCACCGTGCACGGGAGAGAGCGAGGTCAGGAGGGAGGCCGCCTGCCCGCGCGTCCTAGCGAGCCGGGCCTGCCCATTGTTAACATATACTTGACCTCCGTGACCCTCGCACGACACAGATGTCTCCCACCTCCACCTCCCCCCCCGCCCCGTCGCGGGCCCTCCTCCCTGCACCTGGTAGTGGCCGCGCCACCGCCTCCCTCCCGAGCGGCCGCGGCGCCCCGGGCGCGGGCGCGCGCCGAAGCCGGCCTGGTGCTGGCGCTCTCGGCGCACAGCGCGCGGCGCTCCTGCTCCCCGGCGGACGCTCGGCCGCCCTGCAGATAAATGCGTCGCCTTCCTCGAGAGTGAGCGAGGGCGGGTGAGGCAGACGCAGACGCCGCCTGTGACAGTGGCAATTCCCTGCGCCCCACATCACATTTGTCTGCCACAGCAGCAACAACAGAAAAGCGGAGGGAGGGGAGAGGGAGGAGGGAGGAGGGGAGCGGAGCTCCGCAAGTCTTCAGCTCTGCGTGGAGGCTGCGTTTGGCTGGCGTTCCCGATCCCTGGCTCTTTGCTCCGGAGCTCGCTCTGCGCAGCGCCGGGCGGCCGGAGGCGCTCCCGGGCGTGAGTCCGCGGCCCCCTGGCGAGCGCGCGTGGGCGAGTGGCCGCGGACACTCTGGCCTGGCTAGGGAAGCCGCGCCCTCGCACCCTCGCCCCGCGAGCCGGCCGAGGCGACGGGAAGTTTTATTTGCAGCTCGGAGCCCGTGGCGGATGGTGGGACTCTCTGGCCCTGTGCAGTGTAAGTGTCCGCGGGAGGGCTGGGCCGGCGGGCGGCGGGCGGGCGGCGGGGATGGGCCCCTGGCTATTATTAATTATTACCGTCATCTTCGTTTGGATTATTCGGCCGAGAGGCTCCAGGCTGTACTTGCCGCTCAGCTAGGCTAGTACTACGCACGAGGGGAAAGAAAAACATCTCGGGTGACTCCAGTCTGCGATGACACTGAACTTCGCGGGTCAACGAAGGATGCATATTTTTACTATTAGATTCCTCGCAATGCTGTCTTAAAAATATTTTTTTCCTTTCTCCCCATGATTACAATATGTGAGCAGGAAGATGATGCGTGCTATTTTTTTTTTTTTTCTTTATCTTTCTCCCCGAGGAAACAACTGGTCAGGATGCTCACGGTGCGTTTGGCAGGTGGCCTTAAAAGCGCTTAGAGGTGGTTTTTTTTTTAAAAAAACTGGAAACCAAAGGCTCATTTTAGTTTGTGGAAAACTTAGCTCTAGGAGCAGGAGAGGCGGAATCTTAACTTTGAGAACCGGCTGCGACCAGGGTGGGGCTCTAAATAGCCATGCCCAGGCGCCTGCGAACTTTACTTGTCAATCCTTGGGGAGTGTTGGAGCTGGGAGCCCTCAAGAGGGCGGGTGGTGGCCCGGTGAGCAGCTGTCCTTGTCTCCCGCCGGGGCGGGTCCAGGGCTTCCACGCCCAGGGGCAGGGACCGGTGGGCAGCGTCGTTCTGCTCCGACCTCTCGACTGGCCGAGCCCTCCTGGGTGCTCCCGTCACAGCCCCGACTCGGCGCCCGCCTCTGCCTGCGCGGGGAACAGAACCTCGTGCCCTGCAGCTCGAGCCCAGAAGGGGAGCCGCGTCCGGGGAATTCCTTTCGTTTTCCAGGGAAACTTGACTAGTGAAGTCCCCTGGCCAGTGTAGACGCGCTCTTGGCCTCCGCCGGCCTCTTGGCAGCTGTGCGAACCTTGAAAAGGCGGAGTTGGCTTGCGCGCCCGGGTCCCTTGTCCCGGGCGGATCTTGAGCTGACCAGGACACCTAAAGCAAATACGGTCGTCAGCACGAGGCGCATAAGTCCGTTTTTAGAAACTTTTTTTGGGGGGGAAGGACGGTCAATCCTTGGAAAAGTTTTAGTGCTATGGTTCCGGGAAGTAGGATGTGAACCGCGGCTGTTACTAAAAATAACCGCCTTTCTCCCCCCCCCCCCCCAAAGTCTTTTCAGTTTGGAGAACTTGGCGGGGAAGACGCGTTGCCCTAGACCCCTTATTCGTTGCAAAGCATTGTGGAGAAACCTTTGAGTTTAGCTTTTCTTCAAGAATGGGCACGTCAGATCCCAGAAAGTCCCCGCCTAGTTGTTGCTTCCTGGGGGAATCTGCAGAATGTCGCTTCAGGAATAGCTACTGTTCCGTGTGGGTGAGGGATTGAAGACCAGGAGAGCTGGGGAGGCTACTCCAGATTAACTTCATGTCCTTAATGTAACTGAGTCCCCTTGAATTTTTAACTTTGCTTCCCCTAATTAATCTGCCCAGTGCCTGTACAGAAATGGCTGTCCACAGCTGCTGCAAATTGATTTATCCCTTGATAAAGGTCGGGTTGCTGACCAAAGCATTTTTTTTCCTCCCTTCTGTGTGAACTGAAATCTGTTTTACAGGGTGTTTTCCTTCCCAGTCTCCTTTTAAACATCTGTACCGTTTTTAAGTGCACTCAGTGGCTCTTATTATCATTCCCTCCTTAGCATAGAACAGGGGTGGAACTGGGTCTGTGCCCAGCGAGTCCACGCTCACTAGAATACAAATTGACCAGCTTCTCTGTGATAAACGATTTGTTAGTGTTGGGGCCCTCCTTTTAATTTATTGCAGCGTTTTGCCTTGACCATGTGAGTATTCTGTTGTGCCCAGTTTCTCCTGTCACACATTTCCTTAGAAGAGGTGGACAAAACACCATTGTTTCTTAAATCATCGTAGTCCTTACCTGGGTATTTATGTCAGCTGTGATGTGTACTAGCAGAAGTAAATTCAGAATCCTATGGATTTTTTTCCCCCTGGTTAACCTTAGGGTCTAGTTTTAACATTATGGTGGCTTGCAGATGACAGGGATAGGGTTATCTGATCGTCTTCCTCTTTTTCAGCTGATTGCTAATTTGAGGAGGGAGGTCTAATAATGTTACCCACTGTTTATTAGGGAACCTTAGTTTGAACTGGTCTTTTTTTTTTCTTTTTTGTTGTCAGGATGAATGTTGAAAAAGTTGAAGTCTGTCATACCCTGTGCTGTTTTTAACATTTGAAATTTTATTCTTTCAAAAGACAGAATTCCAGCAAAATAACCTAGGAATCAATTTCATTTGGGATGCATAAAAACTGACTTTATCTAAGATTACACTAAGAGGAAAAAATTATTAAATGTCTTTGTTTAAGCATTAATAATTTTATTGTAAACCATTTAGACGGCATTCACGTTACTTGAAAAGCTAAATAATGTGTGGGAGAATTTCAGTTTGTAGTTTCTCCATTGTCCGGTCCATACCTAATAAAAGCACTTAGAGAAAATGGTCTAGTTTTTCTTTAATGTTTAGACAACTCAAAGCAGACCAGAAGTCTTTGAAATGATATTTTCCTTTGTAGACTTAATCTCTGTGACCTACTAATACCTGCTAATAATTTGGTTTAAAAATGATCTTTAAAGGATCTTAATAAGAAGCATTCTACTGTAATACAATGCAAAGGACACCATTAAATCACAAGTTGCTGCAATAGTAGCACAGTATGTGTTCCAGCTATAAGACTATGGATTTTAAATATTTTTAATATTTTCACTTTCTGAGAGAAATCTACTATTGATGACGAACGATCTCTTCCCTTCAGAGTGTTAGTCTAAGTATTTGCAGATAAAAGAACACTTCATAAATCGCAAAGATGTCACAAATATAAGATGCCATTATCATTTATTTTATTGTAAGATAGAAGTTTAGCCAAAAAAAAAAAAGCACCTTTTTTTTTTTAAACATTGAAAAGGGATCACAAGAAAGAAATGCTTCCAATAGGAATGCTGGTCAGTGGTTGTCAGTTTAGGACATTCTTCACTGTCAAATCCTGTTTCTCACTTCTTTGATATGAACATCAGCTGACAGGCACTGAATGCAAAGCCTTCTTCATTGAGGTTTTGTGCAGGCAACATAGCCCTTCATAGCAAAGCAGTCTGAAAAATTGGCACCTGCAGGATTTGCATGTGAAAAAAAAACCACAACAAACCAAGTCTGTTGCATTTGCTGGAGTTTATTACTGTAAGTTATGTAAGTTCAGTGAGAAAGGAGATTTATTTGCTGCTGTTTTGGCATCTAAAAGTTCTTTGTTTTATGGGTACTGTATTCATCATATAGTGATTCACAGACTCTGATAACAGAAGCTAGGGGAGGTGAGCTCTGGCTCCATAGGAGATATTTATTATAGAATGGAGTTGTTTTTAACCATGTCCTTGCCGAACACACTTTATGGTTAATTTTTAAAATATGCCTTAAAATTATGATTTTTTATAGAGCCTGAACTCACCTTTCAGAATAATCTATCAGAAATCAAGCAAATACGTAAAATTAGGTTAGCATAAATATCCTCTGAAAACTGTCTAGGACTGAAAGTTTTATACTTCAGTAACACGTTCAATTCTATGATAAAAAAAAGTTAAACCCTCCATATGTCAAAACTTCAGGAAAAATGTTGGTTTTCCCCCAGCTTCACTTCTTAAATTCTGTTTGCTCCCTAAATGCCTTTTAAAAATATTTGACCCTTATTAATGCAAAATTACTAACAAATGTTAAATCAACTAAAACACTTTGTGAACCGCAGAGTATTATCCATCAATGGAACATTTTATCCAGAGTAAGTTAGATACTATTATCTAAAGAGACACTTTCTAACTTCACTCTTTTACAGCCATTAATGTAAGAGTTCCTAAATAGTGTTTAAAGAACAGTGAACATTTTATTAAAGCAAACATTAGTTCAGTTTAATGGAGGTAATTGTAAGTGATAAGACAGAGCAGGTTATCTCTGTTTTGTTTAAACAGAAGGAGCTACTTTGCACCATTTCCAGTAGCCATCTGTAGAAGAGAAGGGTTTGCACCTGTCTGTCCACACTAATTATAGATTAGGGCCAAAGAAATGAAATTTGAGGAGGTTTTCAGCTAATGAAATCCATACTGATTTTATTATAAATGTGCTTTATGTAAAGAGGGTGATAGTTGAGTTATGAGTGAATAAATCGCTATGTAGCAAGGAGGCACTTGGTTTTGAAGCAGAATTCTGCTGCATTAACCTTTGATATTTAAAAAAAAAAAGATAAACAACTTAGATACGGATGTTAGCCTTTGTTTGGCATCCATAACTACAATTTAGTGAGCAGCAGTGAGGTTTAGAGTGCAATTTTAAAATGTGCTTTAAAGCAGCTTAAACGTTAAGAATATTCTAGTATTCTGAGATGCAGATGAAGTAGGGTAGTTTCTGTTTTAACTTGTGTAGTTTCTGTTTTAACCTATGCATATAAAATATTAGAAAACTAGAAAGGCTTTTTCCTTTTTCTGCATTTCAGTTTCACATACATGAGAAATTAAAGTGAAATGAGTGAGGAATGCATTCTGCAATAAAAGGTCACATGAATGTCTACCACATCTGTTTATAGTAATTATGAACATAATTAACATAAGAATTACAAATGAAATAATGACAAGCTGAGCAATGAGATATTATGCCATAATGGTCATATGTTGGAATTCTCACATTATAGCACACTAGAATTCACATACTCAAAGAAAGAAAGAAAATGCTAGATTTTTATCTGAATGAATGCTTCAAAACTTATCTGCCTAGGGCAGATGGACTTCATGCTTTTATAGGAAGGTAGCCTATTATTAAGAAAAGAACTAGTTGAAATTAAGATTTCTAGTCTCCAGCCTCGACTTTGAGACAACTATGATTATAGAAACCACTTTCTCTTGTACATTTATTCTATGATTATACTCCTTGATTATTGTATTGCTTTTTTTTTAATTGAAAGCTTTGCAGCAAAGTATTTGCTTTGGAAGAGGTGGTGGTTTTTTCCCCATTTGAGAATTGGTTGATCTTTTCTATAACTGTGAGCCAAAAGTCAATGAACAAACAAGATAGTAATAGAAATACTGTGCCTTTTACAAAATAAGAACATTGGCAGATTAGCTTTTGCGCAGTTTTGTTCATGCCTTCAATGTTTGGAATGCCTTTTAATGATAAAATGTAAGCCTTTTTTGGGTTTGAAAGCAGTGAAAATGCAATGTCTTCATAGCATTTCTTATAAGAACATGTGATGGAGAAAGAATGTATGGACATTTTTGTAAATTGTATTTTTTTTCTCCTGGAGTTGTGTTGGATATATAGATTTTTGCATATAGTCTGTGTCCAAACTGATTTAACTAAAATATGATTTGTGGGGGTAATAATAAGGGGGAAGGTGTGTGTGGTTGCTTCTGGTTACTCTGAACGCAGCTTTCTATAACAACTAGAGAAAAGGTGAAAGATAACCTTTTAGGAGAGCTAAAATGATACCCCAGAAATCTGTCATTAACTTTGAAAGAATGTCAGATTTTTCCCTGTTTAGAGCCCACAGATTTCGTAACATAGCCCTTCAAGTGGTTTACTTCCTACTCTTGCACCCTTCTGTAGCTATTGGACCTGGTCACTTTTTGAAGATTTGTGGAGAAGTATTACCTTATTCTCATCTCAGTGACACCAAGAGGTTTTACACATTATTGGATTACTGGAGAATTGTGGCAGACTTTTTTTTTTTAATCTGACATTAATTGCATGACAAGATTTTCACATGTGCCCTTCCCCCACCTAAGCCCAGCATCTTTCACTTTGTATTACCTATCAGATTTCCCTGAATTCTTTTCCTAGGATGGGAAGGTGTGTGTGTGTGTGTGCACACACACGCGCGTGAGGGGAGGGGTTGGGACGGGGGGGGGGGGGGGGGGGGGGGGGGAGCGGGGAAGAGGGGTCCCACTACACTAAGCCGTTTTTTTTTTGCCAAGTGATTTGAAGGCTAGCGCTTGGGTAATGCCTCTCCTGATTTTCTAAAGGACTTTTAAAAATTTGTCTCCTCCAAAAAAGCGGCTGCTCATTCTCTTGCTTTTCTGTGTTCTCTACTCACCGTCCCCCGACCATTTTGTCCCTTAAATATATTAGCACTTCATGCATAAATTATTCCATAGCCTGAAATTTCACAGCAACCGAGGCTGCAAGGCCTGAAAATTTATGTAGTTTATTGGCGACTTCCTTCTGAACTCACTAGTCACACTGCAGTGAGCGCTTCTTAACCAAGCTTTAGTGCCTTAAAACACAACACTACTAAATATACCCTACCCCCTGCCCCCAATAAAATAACTTTCTTTGATGCATAATCTGCACTCCATTAAGGATCTGATCAGATGTTCATCAGATTGTCTGATGGGTGCACTTAAAAGTGAAAAGGAGAGCCCAAGGGGCTACTCAGGTGTATCTCCTTCCTGGCCTCTGGTCTGATGGTGGACCCCTTAGTCCCTGCTTCTTCTCTGATTGATTCTTAGGCTCTGGGTGGGTGAAGAGCTGTGAGGCAGCTCAAGTAGAGATTGATTGCCTCAATTTCAAATCCCCTCCTCCAAGACAGACTCTCTGATATATGCATAAGAAACCCTCTCTCCCCACACCCATACTTTCTGGAGGTGGAGCAGGTGTCTAAGTCACTTGGCGCTGCCAATCACAAGTGGCCCTCCTTGTGATGGCTGCACAGTTGTTTGCTGGGACACACGAAAGCCCAGGTAAAGGAAATATTTCATATCTGGGCTGTGTCCATTTCTGTGTGTTGGGGGTGGGGGTGGAATTTAGCAGGAGTGTTGGCATCAGCAAAGAAAGGGACAGGAACTCCTACCTGGAAGGCTGTGTTAAGTGCCTTGCAGACTTTGTTTTGCAAATTGTGGCCATTTGGATGGAGGTGAGATGGTGAACGTCTCATTGTTATGCTCTGCCAAAGGAGAACTCTTGATCCCCTCCTGACCTTGAAGGAATGTCCAAAATATTGGCTGTCTAGGGAGGAGTGTAGAAATGCAGTTTGCTAATCTGCCTCCCTCATATTTCTTTCTCTCGGGGGACAGATTTGGGAGCAGGCGACCCCTGGCACTGGCTGTGGCCCATAGCGAGCCTTTGGGCAGCTCCCCGCCCACCCCCCAGCGAATTTCCACCCCCACTTTGGGGCCGGAGCACCACCCCCTCCATCCTTTGGGTTTCTTCCCTCCTGCCGGTGTCTCTTCCCTCTCTCTCTCCCTCACTTTTCCTCCCTCTCCCGCTCTGTCTCACACGCACCCTCTGTTTATTTTCCTGCCTCCATCTGGGCCCTGCTGATATTGTAATCACCCTGATGCACGTTGGCTGCTCTCCTCTCCCTCCTGCGCTCACACACTCACTCACACACAATGTGCCATCCTGACAAGCCTTTTACTTCTGATAAGCTCCGATGTGTGTTTAATGAATACAAAGCCGTGGTCCGGGTGCAGCCTCGGCTGCGGCCGCCTCTCCTGCGCTCCTTTGCCAGAAGGTAATCTCCGTGAGCAGGGGAGGGGAGGCGGGCGAGGGAGGGAGGAGGGGTGGGGAGGAGTGGGGGGGGTGGAGGACCACGGGGAGGCTGCTTTTCTCTTTCCCTCTCTCCTTTTCCAAATGATTCAGAAGTCGATAAGCCCAGGAGAAGTGAAGATGTAACACGTTATCTGTCGCTCCTCGCTCCTCTTAGCTGGCGGAGAGAATTTACATTTAAAGATTAGCAGAGGGAGAAAGAGAAATCTGCCTTTTGTTGTGTGGGGTGAGGAGGAGGCGTCCGTCCTGGCCTCGACGCTATCTCCCGTCACCTCTGCTATCCAGACAGGACTCACGGAGGTGAGATTACCGGAGGGCCTTATCTTTAATTGGGTTGAGTTTTGCCAGTCTGAATAGGTTTAAAGAGACTCGATAAAGGGGGAACAATAGATTATTTATTGACTGGCCTGTAGATGAAGAAGGGAGAGAGAAAGCTGCCTAACAACTTGATTTGTTCGTTTTTATTTTTATTTTAAGGTGAGACCCTCGTCCTTCTGGGAGAAGGAAGGGCCATGGAATTTAGGTGCAATTTGAAGAACTTAAATGTCTTATTTCCTCTTCACCCCCACCCCTGCCTTCTTCTCTGCACCAGGCACCTACCTTGTTTTAACAAGAGTTTCATTTGCCCCTTAAGGTATAGGATTGATAAACTGGGCAAAGGGGGAGAGGCTTTGGGAATTGATCGTCAGTGTTTGGTTTTGTGTTTTGTGTGAAATGTTGTGGATGGTGATGAGTTGATGCTAATGGTACTTGGGAGAACAGCAGATGAAGCCTACTTTTAATATGGAATGAGTTTAGAGTATGTTTTCAGCTCTTTCTAGAAAAAAAAATCACTCCAGATCTTTTAGGTAAGCTTGTATTTCGGATTTGAACTATGACATTTTTGTGCTTGGAGTTGATTTTTATAAAAAAAGAGTACATGTTTTCTTGACTTATGAGTGTATTTCAAAAAATTAAAGTCTCAACTTTAGCAGTGGAGAAAATGATTGTTCTGTCTACTATATGTTGTCAAATAGGTGTTTTCATAGATAGATAGATATAATCCAGTAACTAAAAGCCTAATTAAAATTTGTTTAAAGCCAGGGGGGCATGTTTCCTTGTTGACAGCGGCAGATCGATTGGGTAAGACAATAGAGTCCCATTATTTTACTTCCATTGACTGAACATATTGACATTTCAGGTTTGCTGTTGCCTCAGTGAGCATGATGAAACACTGAAATTCACAGACCAATGGCCAGAGTGGCACATATATTACTCTATGTCATTTCTGCCTTCAGGTTACCTTCTCACCCAGGCAGAATGGGAGTGGACAGCCTGCAATCCCTCAGAAGGGGTAGGATCCTCTTGGCTAAGAGACCAATAGATAGCATGTCTTAGGAGTATCTTTAATTTTGCCCAGAATTGGATGTTGCAGAGAAATAGGTGAAGCACTTTTATTTAGAAGTCTAGGAAGCAGCCTTCTTACTAACCTTGCATGGGTGACATATAAGAATACCCATTTTCAGGTTTTACCTTTTAACGTCCCTGGAGGTATTGACAGTGAGTCGTTGGTCATATCATTTAGATGTTTAAGAGCTTGTGCTTGGGTGACATCTGCCCTTCCTCAGTCTAGGGAACATCCAAGTACCATCTCCGTCTGTATCTGATGAAAACATTTAAAAGGCCACTTCAGAAATAGAGCCTGACGTTTGTTTCTGGTTTTCTTTTGGTGGGTGGAGAATGAAAATGGCATGCATGTATTGTATTCCTATGTGCACACGTAGGCAGTAACATATCTATAAAAAGTCTATTCCAAGCCAAGGCAGAGAAAATACTAAGTATCTGTTATTTTCTTAGAGAAATCTTAATTTTTTCACATTTTGCCTTGTCTGTGCATCGTACAACTAAGTATTAGTAGACATCGAGTGGAAGTAAATATGGAACATACCTAAAGGGACTTAACATATTTTTTAAAAGTTTAATGAAGATATAAAACTATTATGAATATGATGTATACAAAGCAGTAGTTGCCATTAAGGAGGCAACTGATGCCCTTTACAATGTTTAGAACAAAACTAGTCCTTTGTACCATTTTCATGAAAATGCTAGGTTTCTATTTGATCAGCAGGTGCTGTTGAGATGAAAGCCATGTGTAAATTTTCAGAAGGCCAAAAGTGTCAATTCAGAAAAAGGAAGTGATAAGAGAAAATGCAATCAGTTTTCCTGTTTTCAATTTGTGCAGGGTTTGAAGAGCTGTTTTGTTAAACTGCTACATCTGCTCCAATATGAATATTGAACTACTTCCACTAAAAATAACACCCTATAATTTGGAAGCTACTGCAATCTTTTGTTAATGCAAGTGGGTTATTTAGAAACAAAACCCAAAAAAACAAAAAACAAAAAAACCAAAAAGAAAAAAAACTAGAAAACAATTTTCTATTCTGACAGTCTCTTGCCTAATGTGCATTTTCATTTGTTGGCAGTTTTATCCCCAGCAGATAGATGGTATTATGTAATTAAGACCTGATCTTGTTTGACTATAAAAGAGGTTTCCATAGGTGAAAATCCTCGTTATGTAAAAAAGGTTTGCACACACAAAAAAATTATTTCAAAATCACCTGTTTAAATGCATTTATTTAAAACAAAATAGTCCTTACATTTTCTAATACTACAATTTTTAACTTGCTGTCGACTGTTATAACAAAGTTAACACTATTCCACTGCATACTGAGAATTCTGTGATTTATTTCACCTTTAATATACCTGCAAATGTAAGTTTAAACTAATCAGGGATATTTTACCTAACAGGGCTTTCAGAATAATTTTTTTCATGCTTAAATAAAATGATTAAATTATGCTTGAGTGCCTGCATACAAAAGCTTTAGCTTCTATAATACTGCTAATCAAATAAGTTTTATGGACAGGGAAAGCGCCACATTAGAGAAAAATTGGATGCATTTTATTAGTGACATTTCTAGGAAAGATATGTTCTTTTTAAATCATCCAGTATTAATTTAAAAGAAAACTTTTAGCCTGTTAAAAATAATTATAAGAAAAAATATGCTTTATCCTTACAGTGAGAGAATGAATGGCAAAGCTATTCATATAAAACACAGACATAAGGAATTAAGGCAGAAGGAAGACTGATGAAAGTTGGATAAGGTTCAATATTGACTCAATCTACAATTGCAGTTGGATTGACTTGTGGCTATAGTAATTTGTTCAGGGTAATATGGGTTCACTGCTTAGGATCAATTAGAGGCAATATAGTTTGTGGCTTCACACTTGAATTGCCAGACACACCCTTCACAGATAAACCTAGAATATCTCAAGATTGGGTGATTTTAACAAATCAAAGCTTCTTCTGAAACACCAGTTTAGAAGAGAGCTAGTTGGAAGAAGCATATTGAGTGTGTTTACATGTTACGTATATGTAACCAACCAAAGAGTAATGCTTTTAAGGAGTGTTAAGTTTTATTTGGAAGCCCAGTTGTGGCATGTTATGCTGGCATATCTTTCAGAGACCTGGGCAGCCACATGGCTGTGTTCCCTGGTATAGTACTTAATACTTCACCGCACTCAAGAGATGATACTGAATCACATATCAGTGTGTAAGAAAGTTTATTTACAGATATAATCCCACCGTTTGGTATGTGATCGTCTAATGAGTTGTTTTTGTGTTGAATGTTGAAACCAGGATTGGTATTGAAACCACAGTATCTTCCATTGCATCCACAGGGGAGAGCTTCCTGTGACTCTTTCAAATTAGTTCATACTTTCTGAAGCAAGGTCCAGGCTTTTATATTAGAGCCACTGATAAATGAATGCCCCATGGTTGATGTTTAAGGCATGGGACCCTCTTGTTTGAAAAAGTGTAAAATCATCCAACCTGCTTAAAATCGCAAACATTTTCAGTGACTGTAAGATCTACTTAAAATTCACTAGCTTTTTTTTTTAAAATTCACTAGCTTTTGAAGTTCTAATTGTGATTACTTGTAAAATGCAATTTATGACGGAATAGAGCAAGTGTAGTAGGTCTCATATTGGTCAAGGTCTCTAATGCAAAATAATATTTGATCTTGAGGAAGGAGGAGGCCCTCTGATCGTGTCTCCAACAATCTAAGAACACCTCAGAGTCCTTGGGGCTTGCGATTGACTAGATTAATGTATCGGAGACCTATTATGAATGAGGCTGACATGAATCGCCGCATACATTTTCATCAGTTGTCAGTAAACGAATAGTTGGTGTTTTACTTTCTTCACTTCACAGAGCTCCAGCCGATCATGCTGTAACTGGCCATAGTTGTTCTTCTGGATTGACCTTTTTGCTCAGTTTACAACATTGAAGTTTCCTTGTATTCCCAAAATGCATTACCTTTTTTGTGACTAAATACTCTTTTTAGCAGCCATGATCTGTGTCTCTGCTGTTTTCTTTTACCCTATTATCCCCCACCGAGAAATCAAGAGTTTGCTACTAGCTGACAGATATCCTTGTAGACTCCCAAGTGCGTTCCGATCTGCCCCTGGATACCTTCCTGCTCAGGCTTCTCCGCTGGTAAATGCTCCTTGATCAAGAACCTCCTTCCTACACTGTAGTGCGGCCATGGAATCAGCTGTCCCCTTTGTTGATGGTGATGAGTGTTGCCCAGCCCTCCAGAGCTGTACTAGCTGTCCCTGTTGCCCTAGTTCCCTAGATTGGCCCCATCCTCCTTTGTCATCCTGTCTTGAATATGACTTCTCTCAGTAGACCAGGTCCAACTTCCTGGTCATTTTTTAAGGTGAGAGGAGAGGAATTTGGCCCCATCTTGTACTCTAGAAAAACATACCATTTAACTGCAGTTAAGTAGTGTAAAGCACTCTCTTTATAACAAGAAGGGCCTGATATGCTTGTAGTCGCTTGACCAGTATGCAAACTGGAAGTTTCCTTTTCAGTTCAGTCACTGGCTTGCTTGGTGGCCTGTATGTAGTACATTCCAGCCCTCAGGTGAATTCTTTAGGAGTGAAATAAAGGGCAGACAGTGATTTTTAGGACTTCCCAACTTAAATGTGTTATGAGTCTGTCTGTGAACACACAGGGTGTAAGCTTTAGGGAATTTCCTATGGTTAGGAGACCCCCCCAAAAATCCATGATTTATTTTTGATTCTTGGGAGGGGGTGAATCTAGAAGGAAGGACATAATCCCCACATAACTGGGAGGTGGAATGTGTGTAGAACACTGCTGCCTTTCTCTTCTAATGGAGAATTGATGTGGTAATAGGGAGCCTTTGATGCCATATCTTTAGCCATAGATTGTCTTAAATTTCAGTTGTTACTATTCTTGTTTCAGAGTTGAATGGTGGAGGAATGAATCTTTTTGTACTTTGAGGAGGAAGTAAAGATTTTAGGTGTTGCTGAAGTGTCTTTATGCCTTTTCCTCATAATTGCTGGACAAGATGTTGACTTGGTGCCTGGGAACAGAAGCGAGGGGCTAGGGGCTAAAACAGGGGGGCGGGGGCGGGGGAGGTGACTGGCTCCACTTGCCAGGCATTTGCAGGACTGCCTTCCCCGTAGGATTGGACCTGAAGTCATCTGGGAAATTTAGAAAATGACCTTTTTATTTCTAGAGAGAGCTGGTAAGTAGCAGCTTACTTAAATGAACAATAGCCTATTATCTTGTAGCTTGGAATTTGATCTTAAGTAGGAAAGACTGAAACATTGTCCTGTTGCATTATTTAAAGAAACTGTCTGCTGTTACATCTAAAAATGCCTAAAAATCCAATTATTAGCAGTAGCACTGTGATTTTGTACTTTCCTTAAGTTCATTAAATTTCTGTAGGAGATTAAAATATAGACATTATTAGAAGTTCATAAAATTGCTGTAGAAGATTAAAACATAGACTTTATTAGAAGTTTGTTGCTCATTTACAAAATCTTAATAATGAAACCAGCCTGGATTTCTTTGGAACTTAGAAGCTCTTGCGTTATTTTTCTTGTTCAGTCAAGGGGTACCACTTTGTCACCATGCACGAGGGCAGTGGAAATTTCTGCTGGTCTCTAGGAATATCTGTGATTGGCAGGACTTGGAAGACACATTACTTTTATGTCTTTAGAAATGGAGGCCACAAATACCACTATTGCTTCATAGGTTGTAAAAACATTTTGCCTTGGTATTCAGAGTTCAGTGGGAGGTCAGTCCTTTGCCACAAAGGAAAATGTCTTAAAAGTATGTATGTGCCTGACTTGACTGGATTGAAGATCAAAGAAATTTCAGAGAAAATATTATGAGGAAATGCAAAAAGATTTGTCTAAAGAAGTTCAAGAAGTAGGTGGCCATTAATAAAATGAGGCAAATCATTGCCGGAGCAATGATGAACTAGACACGGCCATGTGATAACTGACAAATCGGAGAGAATACTAGCTGCAAGATGCTATTATAAAGAGTATTTGGGAAGGCCCTTCTGCTAGGTTTTTTGGGAGAATGCAAAAAATTCTCCTGAGGTAGGAGATCAGAGCATAATGAGGTTAGGAAATAGAGAGATATGGTACGGGAGGGTGCTGGTATAGACACATGGTGCCAGAGAACTAGCCCAGCCACATTGCACCCAACATAACCAGTGCACATCCAATTTGGCAAGTGGAATATCAGAAGTTGGGAAGTCATCCTCCAGTGGGCATTATCTGCACAGTGCAAGTTGTGCTTTCAATATAAATTCTTAGGAAGTTGGTTGGTCTGGTTGAATGTAGAAATGTTATATCCCTCTTCCTAACCTCAAGATGGGAGGAAGATGTGAGCTGTAAGGTCATGAAAGACTGCTAGTCTATTTCCTGAGTCAATGCATATGTTCTGTACACAGTGATGAGCAAACACAGCTGGGAGGAACAGCAGATGATATTGGGACTGGAACTGTGGTGTTTATCAGACTGACAGAATAATCCTTCTTTCCTGTGAAAGTGTTCTTTTTAAGTGACTGTTAGGATTCTGTAACTTTTATCATGTGTCAGACAAGTATTGTTCTTTGCATCCCCCAACCCTTTTGCTCACCTGTCACACATTTTCATTCTCATCTCTAGCTAGATTTATTTAGAAATGAGATCCAGATTTGACCTCTGATGGGAAACAAATGTGGACAATGAATTTTCATCCATTTATGTAAGTCAGGGTAGGTAGGTTGCTCTAGATCTAAATGGAAAGTAAGTGTGATCAGTCTTCATTGACTTGTCCAAGTTAAGCTTTGAACTGGCTAGAGGGAGGGAGTATAATACCAACAGAAAACATAAATGAAGAAGAACAAAATGAGCAAATCATTAAAAACAAAATTTGAATATTATTAAAGATTATTAAACACATTTTTTGATAGTCCAGATAAAGACACCTATTAAAGTAGCTGAAGGAAAAGTACAATTTTTTTCTCTTGAGGAAAAAGTCGTCTTATTTCAAATCCAAAGTAAATTAATACATATTTAATGAATGTGCACATGTGTAAAGCACTGGTAGTTGGGGTCCTAGAGGAGAAGGAATAGTGGGCCCATGTCCCACTAAATGACAAAACCCACTCAGGACAAATTCAGTAGCTACAGAAGATGGTAGATCTTGATAACATGCTAATTAATATAGTAAATGTAGTATAGTTTAGTAAATGAGGTTTTAGAGGTGGGAGTGAGTTTGGAATTTAAACTTGTCTTGAGACAAGTAAAATTTATCAGGGCACCGTTATTGCAATGGGATTGTGTTAAGTCTTTCACGAAGAATGGGGAGCGCAGAAGCCCAGTGAGGAAGGGCCTCTGCCAGCAGCATTATTAGGGATGGATGAGGATGGAGGGATGAGAGATAAATGAATGTGACCATAGCAAAGAGACTCTTGGCTGTTTAGTGAGAAATATGTACAGAAGGACCATAAATGTCTTGAATATCAAGCATTTCAGGGTACACTTTATCTTTTAAGTAAGCCAGAAGTTTTAAAAATCGTGCTCTAGGCTGATCCCTAAATCCCACCCAGCTCCTAGTTCCCACAGCTCTGGGAGTAGAATCTTGTAATCCACTCATTAAAAGTAGTAATTTAAGATTTAAAGAAAAGTCAAATGTTTAAATAATATAGAGAGGGATAGGTATAGTAAATGTCACAGAATGCTGAAAGTTGGTAAGTCAGGGTATCTGGTGAGGGGGTATATTGGAATTCTGTGTATTGTATTAGTTTTGCAACTTTCCTGTAAGGTTGAAGTTATATCAGAATGAAAAAAAATTTAAACAAGCAAAATAAAACCATGCCCTGTGCCCTGTGGGACCTCTCCGGGTTGGGAGGTGGCATGAAGGGTGCCCAGATTGGCTCAGGGTTACTGTTATAACAACCAGAATGGTTCTGGTTGTTACAACAAATTGCTTTCTTTATATATTAGATTTGCTAGTTGGACTTTGGAACAAAGGATACCCTGGTAAAATACAGTCTATAGGAACAAAAAAAAATTGTGCTGGGCATGGAGAAGCCATGGACCCAATTAGTGCTTCTGAAGAGTTGGTGCAATTGCAGTGAGCCCTGTGAACCGGAGTGGGGGGGAGATAGAGGCTGAGGCCAGTTGGGAAGCTTGTGGCAGCAGTTTAGAGTTTAGATATTGCAGAACAAGGACCAGGATTGGGTTTATGGGACAAGAAGGAAGAGTCAGATGCAAGAGGCATTGCAAAGAAAAGATAATTTCAACTTGGATATAGTGGTAGATTTAGAGAGGGAGAAGATTTTAACAGCACTGAGATTAGGTGTTGAGTGGAATTAGCTTGCCAGAACTTGGGAATCACTTGAAGGCTGTTGTTTAAGTGCAGCAAAAGGATGCTACTCCACTGCAGACTCTTTTTTTTTTTCAATATTTCTGTTGAGATATCTTCACACACCATATAGTCCATCCAAAGTATACAATCAGTGGCTCACAGTATCATCGTATAGTTGTATATTCATCACCATGATCAATTTTAAAACATTTGCATCACTCCAGAAGAAGAAATAAAGAGGCAAAAGAAAAAACCCATACATTCCATACCCCATACCCCTTACCTCTCCTTCTCATTGGCAGCTAGTGTTGCAGTCTACTCAATTTTTTTACCTTTACCCCCAGCTTTACTTGTTTATTTATGTGTCCTTATATTCCTCATCTATCCATCTACAAGGTTTTCATAATCACAAGGTCACATTATAAAAGTATGTAGTTATACAGTTGTGTTCAGGAATCAAGGTTACTGGAACACAATTCAACAGTTTCAGGTATTTCCCTCTAGCTACTCCAATATACCATAAACCAAAAGCAGTCTCTATATAATGCATAAAAATAGTTTCCAGGATAACCTCTCTCAGCCACTGAAACTTTATTTTAACTCATTTCTCTCTTCTCCCTTTTGGTCAAGAAGGCTTTCTCAATCCCCTGATGTAGGGTCCCAGCTCATGCTCAGGGGTCCTGTCCCGCATTTCCAGGGAGATTCACATTTCTGCTCACTGCAGACTCTTAAATCCCAGCCTCTAGTGAGGGGCCTTAGAGGGGGCTGGTCAATGATAGGTGTTCCTAAAAGAGTGGTTATACCTTGAGGATTTATTGTTGACCTGTCAGGGACATGGTTCCCTCGTGTGTTTTAGCTCCTTGCATGGTTTTAAATCTGTTCTGAGGACATTTCCCTTCTTTTTTCAGGTGTCTTCTGGACACTTGGGAGAAAAAACAGCAGGGAAGTGGGCTGGGTTCTGGACCCTTAACTTTCCATTCTACCAGAGTAGCCTGTTTTATGTGTTTCAAACATTGGACTTTTGTTTGCTGGATAGTTTACAAAACTTCTTTCGATTCTACCACGTAGAGGAAAGAAGACAGACCAGAGAGTAGGGAGTAGAGGAGCAGTTGCTAAAAGAGCAGAGGCAATGCTTGTAAACCTGTGGGTCTCAGACTCTGGGCTGAGCACTCCTGGGGGACTGTAGAGTTATTTTAGGGGGTTGTAAATCCAGATGTGCCCCAAGCATTGTCTTGTAGATAAAATATTTTTTCATGGGATGACTTGTTTTTAAATATACTTAAAAGAACACAAATGCATTATAAATATTACTGAATTAACAGAAGCTTAACTTTATATATTTATAATCAGCAGGTAATAAACTAAACAGAATCATGAGAGACCACAATTTTTTATTTTAAAATGTAGTCCCCATATTCCTTTTATATATTAAAGGGGAAAAGTAAAGGTGTTCCTTTTATATGTTAAAGGGGAATATTAAATCCTTATTATAAAATTGCTCACTGTTATCCCTTCTTTTCCCCCTCCATCCCCTCTTCTCATTTAAGATATTTAAGTTATTGAAAAATGCATCATCCTCATCAGCAACAACAAAAACCAAAATCTATCTGTCTGAGGGTTTTTATGGTATGGTTCATCAGATACTGTTATTTCAAGGTCTTTCAACTTGTTTTGTCTAGTATCATTTACTTTGAAAAACATGCTGGTGATGTTTTTTACTGTTTTCAGCTAAGTTTGCAGCTTGTAGTTTTGTTATAAAATCTATCAAAAATGAATTGTTAAAGATTTTTGCCATCTCTTGTCGATTGTACTTGATAAAAATTAATCATAGGCAGTCCACAAAATTCACCATAAAAATCAATCTAATTTTTTTAAAGAATGAGACAGATTCATATGTGCTGATCTCTGGAATCATCGCCTAGATATATTGTCAAATGAAAAAAAAGCAAGATACAGAACATAACGTATGGTATGCCACATGTGTACCAAAAAATGCGTAAAATTCTATTTGTGGAAGGAGGTACAGGAATCTGGCAATAGTAGTTGCTTTGGAGGGAGAAAGTTTGGTCTTGGCATTGGATGGTAAGATGGAGACTTTCTATGCTATGTCCTTTGGTGCTCTGAGTCTTTTTTAAAAACATCTTGTACCTGGGTCTCCTATTGTAAAATTATAGCCTGCAGAGTCAGCCCGGGATAGCCTGGTTCTTTTCAGCTGCCTGGCCAGGTTCTGGGACTCTGCTCTTCTCCGGGAAGGCAGTGCTGCTCTCTTGTCTGCCAGAAGGCAGTTGAGTGTAGTGGCTAAAAGAGACTTAACTCCCAAGCGCTGTACCACCTGTTTAATCTCCTGCTCTCTTTTCTCGACTGCAAGTAATTCTCATCTGTACTCTAATGATACAACCTCATAAGGGTATCGTGAGGATTACATGATATGTAATACATCTGAAGCACAACCTTCAATAAATGCTTATTCTTAGCATCTGACTTGTCCATTCTTTAACTGTCGACCCCTCTTTTCTCAAAACCTCTCTTAGATCTTCTTTCTCTGGTTGTTCCTTCACACTCATCCTCATTCAGCAAAGAGTTATGGAAAGTTTGGCCCCCCTTGGTCCTCGGGGTATGAGATGTTCAAGACAGACAACTTCCTGCTTTGCAAGACCTTTCTTACCAGTCTTTTTAAAAACCCTATGTTGCATCTTGCCTTCGGGCCTGGGCTCCTAAACTGCTTCTTGGGGAAGCCAAGCCTGGGTTACTTTTTCTTCTCTTAAGTTTCTGGTGAAACTTTACTCTCTGACGCCTTTCACCATCTCTTCCCCAGTGACGGAATTGATCACATCCAACCTTTTGCTATTTTCCTTGCAATTCAGACTTCTCTGCTGGTTCCATAAGTTCCTTGAAGATAGGCTTCTGAACAATTATGGCACTTTTTGACAGTTGATTGAATGTTTCTTGAAATGTCAATCCTTGAACTCAGATTATTTGCTTAAAACCATCCTGAAACATTACATTTCTAAGATCAAATGAAAGTTTTGGTTTCAATAGCACAGCATTTCTCCTGTAGTCCCTTTTCACTCTGATATTTTGTTCTAGAGTGTACAGTTTATTGCCATCATATTTTAGTTTGTAAATTTCAGCAAAAACAAACATACAAACAAACAAAAAACACATCAGCCCTAGGCAGATTGTGAAGTGGCCATGCCACTTGGACTCTCATGGGTGCTTTTCTTAACTGATAGATTTTTTAACCTTAAAATTCATAAATGGGCTTTTGTAAAGGATGAATATCCCAGAAGTTGTAAGCAAAATGTTGTGTGTATGGGCATTTTTTGAGGTGGGACTGTCCTTTTGATCAAGGACCCAAAGAAGATTAAAGACCATTTTAGTCACTTTCAGCTTTCATTCTGCCACTTGCCCCCAGGTTATCCCTTAGTTGTCAGGGGCTCTTTCCACTCCTTTGTTTGCCTGTATCCGTTGTTGGGGCAGATCTCCTGGTATTTCTTCCCCTGACATTTCTTCTCCAGCTTCCCTCCTCCACTTTATCCCCCAGTCCTGCCTTGTCTTTTCCCTGACATTGTGTGGGATTCTTTCTGTTTTGCTGTCTGATGAACCCACCTTAAAACTAGAGACACCGAACAGTGTCACAGCATGACGTCTCACCCCCAGGACGTGAAAGTGGGTGAGGAGTCTCACTGTTTTCCCTTCCAGGTGACATTTCCATTTGAAGAGTCAATTTCAGAAGAGCAACCTCCAGTTCCTTAATACAAGTGACTGAACAATATCAGACAGCAGATCTGTGTGGGGAGGAGGCATCTCGGAGACTTTAATGGATTGAGGTTCACATAGTGTCTTATTTAATGCTCTCCTGGGATTGAGTTCATTTTGTAAATCAGCCAGACGGTAACTAGTTTACCTGAGGCCACCTAGTAAGAGCTGTGGTGCAAGGTCTAGAGTTGTTAATTTAAGGCTTCTCTATTCCAGGGCTCACGCCCCTTTCCTAGAATTCTTCAAATCCCACCACCTAAGAATTTTCCCCATGAACAGAGCCAGCCACATAGAATGTGGGTGGGAATTATACAAAAATAACAATGGAAAATTATTAAGAGCTCTCGGTGTACTTAGAAAAGTACAAAAATATTACAGTTTTGCAAGCATTTCTGTCAAAGAGGGAGAGGAAGAGAGGGAAAGAGAGAAAAGAGGCGGAGTAAGCTATCAGCTGGTAAAGGAGCAACAGCAGCCAGACTGCATTTGTGACCATGTTTGCAGCTGGACCTAGCTTGTTGAGATGTGCGACCATCAGCCACAAATGCAGATCCTTTCAAAGTCCCATTTTTCTTTCATGTGAAAGTTGCCAGCATGGAACAGATGCCTTTATTTTGAAGAAGCCAATCTTTGGAAATAATTGGTTCTCTCTCTCTTATCCCCTAGAGATGGTCTTTTCCAGATGAAATTGGATGAAGATAAAATTTAAATTACAAAACGCTTGTTTGGGGTAATTTTTTTTTTCTTTGTTACTTAAAAAATGTCTCTTGACCTGCAACTTAATTTTGCATATTTTGCTTTTGTTGATTGGTCATAGATACTTTTTTTCATTTTTTTAAATCACTTAACAGAGTATCCCTTAATAGTACTCATAATAGTACAGACAGGAAAAGATTTTGAATTGTATTTGATCATTTTTACTTAGAGGCCTTTGCTTTTATTTAATGCTTTAAACCATAATATCAAAATAGGTACTACCTTCTTTCTACAATTAAATGATAAGAACTATAAAACAACTCATGCACGAGGACCACAAAGATAGATATTTTAGAAGTATTATTTCTTATCATTCTAGTCAATTAGATATTATTACTCTACTTTAGAGATAGAGATCTGAAGCTTATAGAAGTTAAGTGACTTGTCCAAGGTCAAATAGCTGATATATTTAGGGGCTGAGATTCAAGTCCAGCCAGAAAGCCCATGCAGTGAGTTTTTAAATGCTGAGTGTTGGTAGGCTTCAGTTATTTTCTTTTTGAAAGTTAAATTCTATCTATAACAGAGAAAATGTTTAAGAGCTTTCTGCCATTTTAAATGGGCTGGTTTGATAACTCGTTGGCTATATTGCATTGTTGATTTGAATAGAGATACCTAATAGATTGATCACCTGCCTTCTGATTAGTTTATTCTTTAAGAATAGTATGTATAGGATTTAAAAATTGTGCCTTATCACAATAATAGGAGAAAGCAATGTGAAGAAAGATCAGTTAGCATTTGATGACCATTTGCGGATTTGTTACCCAGCGAGTTTTGAGCAAACGCTTCTGTGTGCCTGACCCGGTGTGCTAGGCACTGAGTCCAAGTGTTGATGAATAAAGGTGGACCCTGTCCTCGTGGCCCCTGCAGTAGGAATGGGTGTAGTGCGTCATGCTTGAGTTTGAAGGCATAAGGAAAAGAAGGCAGGATAGCTTTCCTACATGAAATGACAACTTCAATTAGGAGATGCCTGTGCACAGAAATGACTAGCATGCATTTCTGCCTCATGAGTTGTAGACTTGTGGTTCTCAGTTGTGTTGTCCTAATGCTCAGTGTGGGTGCAGCAGCTCGCCTGACAGCCCTGCGTGCTCAGGCCTGGCTCCCATCCTAGTTTAAGAGTGGTACAGTGTTGGGGCAGTGGTTCAATGAATAGCGTTTGGGAAAAGGTCGCCACCGAGCCTTGATATAGACCGTTGGTGCTGTTACAATTTAAAGAAGAAAAAAGATCATTGGCTCCAGGAATGGTCAGGGAAAAAGGTGTGTGAAGACCATAGCTATTGAAGTGGGCTTTTGTGGCATCAGGTGATGTTCATTTGCTTTCTTTCTTTTTCTTTAGGCTGCTACTGTGTGCCAAGTACAGTTCTAAGTACAGAAGGTAGAATGACAGATAAAACCAGAAAATCCTGTTCTCAGAGCTTACTGTTTAAGAGTGGGGTAGCGAGTTAAATAAATGGGTTAGCAGGTAAGATTATTCCACGTGGTGGTAGATGCAGTGAAGACAGTGAAAAACTAGTGGCCCAACCTCTCACCCTCAACATTATTTCTGATGGTTGGGAAAATCATCTTTGAACTGAAACCTGGGTGTTGAGAAGGAATTGGCTGGGCAACAGTCTGAAGGAAGAGCCTTGAGGTAGATGAACAAAGCCATAGAAATAAGATAACGTGTTCCGTGGGGTAGCTTTACCATGGAGAGTTATGCCCTGTTTAGGGCATGGTCGGAGCTGAGGCTGAAAGAGATGTAGTTTAGAGTCAAATTATGGGGGGGGTCTTGACTATCAGCATGGGGCAAGAATAAGGACTGTGGGTGTTGGAGGACAGGCAGCTAGAAAAGGGAAGGAGATTCTTGACGAGTGTGTGTCATGGAAGCCTAAGGAAGCCTGTGTGACCAGGACATTGAAATTCAGTTTGCATGACCTTGTGACGAGGGTCCTTGCTGTCCACAACGTCCTGATTCTTCCTGTTGGCAGTTGGGTGTGGTCCTGAACTGGGCGCACACGGGTCTCTGTTGATTGGTACTTAAAATCGGGGGGATCCAGAAGAGCAGTCCTGCAGATGAGCTAATTTGGACTTTGACAAATGTAAACCTCCAGCCCAGTGCCAGGGAGCATACTTGTCAAGTCAGATATGATATGATAGTTTCCTTCATGGTAACTTCCCTTAGAACTAAGAGCTAATTTTATTTTTATTAATGAAAAGGAACATTTATATGCTATAAAATGTTTTTATTAAGGGAGAGAAAAGTTAAAATTAAGGTTTGATTCAATCCAGGTTGATAGAGAAAAAGACGTGTGTTAAAGGCCCATTTTTTAAGTATCTGTATATTATATACTAAAGGCAAAGTGGACTCAAATGGTGGTACTATTCACCAGAGAAGTGTGTTTAGGCAGTGAAGGGATTCCTGGCAGTGATTGAGAAATACAGTAATGGGGCAGTACACTGGATCTCTTTTGAGCTTGATTCTGATGTGTGTAGTCTTTACATCCTATTAAATTTTTGAAAGATAAACAGATACAAGAATGATTTGCCAAGGCCAGCAACTCTTCCTTTTAAAACCTTGGCTCAGTGTACACATTGAAGGGATGGAGGAGTAAGATAAAAGCATTATAAATATGAGGTTAACTGAATTCAAATAGAAGGTTCTCTCAAGTTATTGCATTCCTTAGAAAATAAATACATTGCACATATGGTTAAGATTGATCAAAAAAGTATTCTGTATGCCAGTGATTACATTCCCATCTGTGATTAAGGTTTTCTGTCTGTATCTGGTTTTCACATTATATTTCTGTAACAAGAATCCTTTATATAGCAGAGTTCACTTTCTGTATTTTCTGTTAGCTGCAGCTTGAACTACTGCACGGATCGCAGATTTACACATGTGGTTTTCATTATTTCATACCATTGAGAAAAAGTAATATTTGTTTGGGAATGTATGTTTTCCACAATTTCCATGGTAATACAACATGTTGAGCTTTTTAAATAACACTCTCGTAGAACTACAAATTGAGGCATTCTGCTTTTGGTGAAGTTTAGCTTTTGAACTGTTCTGAATGTATGATCCCTTCATAAGGTTTTATAAATTTGAGGACTGAGAATCTGAACCAGGCAATTGTCAAAGATAGAGAAATTTTACTATCATATGCACATGATACTGATTTTGGTATGAAATAAATATCATGAATATCTGAACATATTTTGTAGTGCATGTTAGCATTACTCATTTATTATTTCATACTGAAAGGCCATTTAATATGGTAGCTGTATGAAACATAAACATAATACTCCAAAGTCATTATTTTAAAAAATCCAAAGAAAATAAGCTTTTTTTTTTGAGTTATCCTATTGATTGTGAGATAATGTTTTGTATGTGAAATATTTAAGTGGGGGAAATTCTCATGGGTAATTTTAGATACATTAGAAACAATACATTGTGTATTGTTTGAATGTGTATTTATATGCTTTGTTAAAACTTAAGAATTTGTAAATGTGTACTTTAAAATATTTTGGGGCACTATTTTCAAGCCTTCTTTACTTCGTTCACTTCAGGATACTCTAATGAAAATACAAGTTCTACAAAGTGAAACAGTATATTCTATATTGAGTGATGGTTTATAAATGAGAAACTTCTCTCTTAATGGAAGTTTGTCCACATAGTAATTTTATGTGCCTCAAAAACTGGGATTCATTTTCCCGTTTTTATTAATAAACCTAGACATTAGTCTGGTATTCAGCAGTCACGAGAGGGAAGGAATAGGCTTAGATTCTAGGGGACTTGTGTATGCTTTGCCTGCTTTATTTGTTCAATGGCGATTATTAATTATGGTTCCTACAGAGACATAGGCTCTGTATTAGGCTGGTGTCTTTTGTTGATGGTTGCTGAAGCACAAAGTATTTTCTTATATCATGATTGAATCTAAGAAAAGTATTTTTTATTTTCTTTTTCCCAATAATATTTATTTGTCCTTTTTAAATAAAATCTTTTCCTCAGTATAGAAAAATTGGAAATAACAGAATTACATGGAAAAGAAATTACCCTTGTTTCCAGCTTCCAGAAATAATCATGTTCAACGTCTAGATGTATTTACTTCCAAGCTCTATCCGTATCCCTGCAACTATTTGTACATTTTGTATATGTGTGTATGTATCTATATACCTTGGTCATTTTCTTACTGGATATATATTTTTTTGCTTTATCATTTGTTAATAAAATTGTTAGATTTCTTAGTAAACTAAATGTTTCCAAGTTCCAGCTGATTGTCTTTAATGATCTTTGCTGAGCTCCAAGGCAATTTCTAAGTAATACATAGTACTGTATTTTTCCTAATCATTATTAATTCAATTTTTACCTTAAAGAACAATACAAAACAGCTCATTGCACCACAGCAGAGTCATATGGCATATCAAGGGCATTGCTTTTTTTTCTTTATTGATAGAATCTGCTTGTTGTATATAGAGTATGTTCATCACTTTTTTAATTCCTAGGGAGTAACTTGGACTCTTAAAAAATAATAGCATCAGCCTTATTAATATTTTTTCTTTGTAAATCTTTATTCCCTTACATTTATTGAATTCCTACTTATGTGCATATGATTGTGCCAAACCCTTTTATAGTTCACAGATTATGAAAATAGTGATCCTTTTTCTATTTGCAGTAGTAATAGTAGGTGAGTAATAGACATAAATGTTTGTGAATGATGAATGAATTCTAAACCTGCCATATCTAGTAGGAAAAATGAGAAAATTTGGATTGCTTTAGAGGAAAAAAAACGAAGTGGTAGAAGTTTGATTTGGCAAAATAATTACTGATAATCATTACAAATATTTTTTAAACAGTTATTTATATAAAGATGATTCTTGAGTATTATTAACCAAGTGCAATAATTAAATTTCAGAACATTAAAACCATATGGATTCCACTTTGTATTTAAACAGGATTTAAGTTGTATGTAATATTCCATAAAGTAAAATAAAACATTGATGTCTCAAAGCATTTTCTAAAGAAGCCATAGTATCTGACAGATTATTTGATGTTTTTATTGAAACAGGTAAAATATAACACATTCTCTTAAGGTGTTGCTCTGTATCAGTTTTTAAACCAATTTCAGGAAAGAGGAGTTGTCAGGTTCAGAGTGTATCTAGCTCTGAGTCAGATGATCAGAGAATTTAGGGTGCGTTAGAATATGTCATTATAGGAACTGAGAAAATGGGGATTATTTTGAAATCTTCTGAAATTTAGAAGGGCTTGTATCTATTTCTGCAAACAAATAGAACAAAACTGGCCTAGTATTTTCATGGTAAATAGATGAGTGTGATACTTCAGACTGGTTGTGATATGTGCATTTTTTTTCCCTTTGTTGTTGTCAATAGAAAAGATTGATCTCTGGGCTGGTGAACATAATATCTGTCCCAGTCAGAAAAGGAGAGAGGAAATTAGCAGAGCGGTTGGTGGAGAATGATATCTGTCAAAAGAAACACTTGGAGAGCACTGAGTTTAGTAATAGGTGACTGCCGGAAAAAAGGGAACTTTGAATATTGTCAAGGTAAGGAACAGACAAATATTTTGATTTTGCAATTTACCTACATATCAGAAAATTGATCTATTATTTTTTTCCCAATAAATTATAACTGTGAAGATTTTTTTCTCTTTTCCTCATTTCTTCTAGTGTCTGTTGATGTAGAGTTTGTGTTGTATGTTTTAAAAACTTGTCTTTGAAATTTTGGGGTGTGGGTTGGGTGGGGATCAGGTAGGTGGTGGGAACTGTTGATTGATAGTTTTGGGTCTGAAGATAGCAAATGATCAAGTACCAATTTTTTTCACCCTTTTCCTGTGGCAGTGCTTCTTGCCATGTTTCATAATACATCTGTTATAAGCTCAGCGATACTTGGAGTTAAAGAGTAAAAGCTATGCCATGATTTCTGTGTTTATTGTAACTAGGAGATGGTGTTTTGTGAAACAGTTTGTTGACTAAACAGGGGAAAAAATGCTTTTCAATTTATTATTTCTTCTAATTGATTGGGATTTAAAAAAAAACTTTTGAGTGACTGTTATTTCCTAAGCCGAATTCATGCCTATGGATGCATTAAAAAACAAAAAAAAAACAAAAAAAAAGAGAATGATATCTAAGTTTAGGGAAACAGCAAATATAAACTAAGTGTATTGCCATTTGGCAAGAGACTTCTTAAAGCCTGCAACATTTAAAAATGAAGGGGAGCCCAGGATTATGGTTGCAGGGAGGTAATGCCTCCTGTAGCCAGCTATGTTTCAGGTTTAGTGAATTGCACAGATGAATAAGGATAAACTGCTAAGAAAAAATTGAGAATCAACACAAATGTTGTCTGGTGCTGCTTGGCACTCTAGTGGCTGGGAAGGATTTGAAGTTCTGTGACTGACTTGACTACCTATGTGGAAAGAGAGGGGTGGCAAAATATTTACTATCTGTGGCCACTGTTCTGGAAGCATTGCTGCTGGAGTCTACTGCTCTCTCTCTACTTCTGCGATTTCAGCAGATATTTATTGGCTTGTTCTTAAAGTTCCCTGGAAGGTGTTGGAAAATGAGAATTTTTTTTTTATTGAAAGACTGAAAAAAAATGAAATAATTCACTATATATTTATGGACTCATAGCCTTAATCATGATTCGTTTCTTTGTATTTTCCTTCCTTTCACACCCCTTCTTCATGTTAAGGTTTTTCTTCTGCTGTAATTAGTAAGAGACATCAGTTCAAGAGAAAGGCAGAGTTCAGCCTATTAAGTGAGAAGCATCTCCCATCTCTGTTTCTACTGTACTGCTTACTAAGAAATGGTTTTCAAATCTTGGTTGCTTAGATTTTAAAGTCCTACAGAGACAAAGATAGGTGTCAGTTGCTTATCTTAGGAGAACAAACTACTACGACCACCAGACCCTGCTTATAAATGCTTTTTTTACCATCTTCAATCAGAAGAAAGTGCCTGTTTTCTAAGAGTATATACGTTTTTGCTTTCTGCCTTATGTACTCGTATTGTTTTTTTTTAGTAATATGATAAAATATCTAAGGGCAGATTAAAAACAGAAAAGCATATTGGATTTAAAAACTTGCCTTCCACATATATTGTACATTGAAACATCATTCTTATCCACCCCTGTCCCATTATAATCATCTTCTCTTCTAGTCGATAGGTGTATGTCTACGGTTTGCTGGCAGTGAATCATTGCAGCATGAAAGATCCATAGTGAAAGCAAAAATGCAAAAGGACACACATCTTAATACAGTTTAATGTTGGTGTTATAATAAGCACATGCTGAATTTCCAGCATCACGAATCACAGGTCTCATTTTGAGTTTATCTCTCTCTCTATTCATGTATGTATGTGTGTGTGTGTAAAATGGTACGTGTATACCATTTTTTGTATACCATGCATACATATTTGTGTTGGTCTATTTTATAACTGCTGGGCTTTATTTTTATCTGGCACTGAAAAATTTATTCCTCGTGTTTTTTTCATTTTTGTAATGGCCAGATGCAAATCTTGAACAATGGATGTAAAAAACATGAGGCTCATACTCAAGTTAGTCCAAGAAGTAGAGAAGAACAGAAATCACATACTTTAAATTTGCAAACACCTGGAATCCATTGGATTTTTGTAATGTGGCTGCAGGAAAAGCAAAGTACGTGAATAGTTGAGCCTGTAAGTGAGAATGACCTGAGGTGGCGCCAGAGAGTCTGGTCTGTTTGGTGAGTTTGAAGCAGAGGGAGGACACCAGGGAACAGGCTTGTCTGCCCTGGGGCAGTGGTGAGGCAAGAAATGATGCCCATTGGCGGGGGTGGAAGCTGGTAAAGCCAAAATGCTGGTATGTCTATCTACTCCAGTGCTTTAAAAGCACACCCCAAATGTTCACAGTGCTTGATCCTCTAGAATGCAGACTGGGGAAGGGGACTCTGCTCCTATATGTAAAGACTGGACAGATTTGGGACAGCCAGGAGTGGTGTCCGGCCTGAGGAGCTTGCTTTTATAAGCCCATAATGAAAGTACTAAGAAAGGGTCCAGTATTTGGCATATTAAAAAGTAATAATAATAAAAAAATTGAGTGGCTGTGGAGAAGATGCTAGGGAAATTAGTGTGGGAGGAAAGAATGATAGGGAAAGCTTGCCTCTCTGAGCCTTTTGTTGTGACATGGTATGTATTTATGTCTATGCATACCATGGAATGGGATATTTATGTAGTGCTAATTTATTTTTCTGTACAGGCTAGTAAAAGCCACATTTGTATCTTTTTTTTAAAGGATGGCTTTTTAAATGTTAATTTAGATGATGCCATGTACCTTCAAATATTACTATCCTAACAGGAAAAGGGGAAAGTTATTTTCCTAAGTGAAGTTGCTGTTTGTTTGAGAGTCTGCATTATTTTTAGATTTTCTTGGTCATATTTGAGGGGTCTGATAGCATTAATGGGCTTTACCCCACATGGAGCTCTGAACTTATTGTAACACTGCACACTGATCCCAGGTCAGTGTGATGCGTGAAATCAATTTATTTGAATCTCTTTGCCTCTATAGGAATTTGGCAGCATGCCAGTTGTTTTCATTTAATGTTCTTTGTGTTGAACACAGACAAGCAGGCATGCTTTTGTATGTCTCTCTCTTTGGGTCTCTGTCTCTTTCAGCCAATATTTTACTCTATGGATTTTGAGATGAAGGAAGAATATATTACATATATGATTCTAATCATTGCTTGACATGCATATATTTACAAATGCATCACTTTCTTTTAAGGGATATTATTTATATTTTAGTGATGATTTTTTTTGTACATAAGAAATATTTAGTTTTGTTTAAAGAAGATTTCTGATGAAATATAGTAAAATAAATTATGGTGGTGTTGCTTATATCAGTGATATCATCAATAATCTTGTGTCAGTTACACCACACACTTAATTGGTGAACTGCATTATCAAAATCAATTGTTTCTTTGTGGGCTTTTTAAAATGTGAAGGTTCACACTTTAATCAAGAACATGTTAAAGGAAAATTAGAATTATTCGGATATTATTTTCTTTGAATAACCCATCTTGGCTAAGACACCAGTGTTTTCCATAAATTTATTATATTTACATTTTTATGAGTTACACCCATTAGGCTTTTTTTAAAAAAAATTTGGACAGTCATGCCGGAGAATAGCGCAGAGATTTTTATTACCAGTAAGTTCCCTTTGAGAATGTTTTTGTGGGGAGGATTGTTTCTGGGTTGGCTTTAGGAAGAGGTGGAGAAGGAAACGAGAGAGAGTGAGAGGAGAATGTTCTGTTGATGCTCTGGGCGGTTCTTGCGGAAGTTGATATGCAGAATCATGGAGCCTCTGCTTCGGGGTCAGACTCATAGCCAGCAGCCCTGCTTCCTTGTTTAATTACCTGAAGAGCAAAACAACCAGCCTGGGAGTGTGTGAAAACCCAGTATCTCTCTCAGCCGCCTGGCGCTCTGACATCCTGCGAGGCCAGCCCTGTCTGTCCCAGCGTCAGGCTGGCTCCCACACTGGGTTCCTTTCTTTGAGGAGGTATTGTGTGGAAGAGGGTTTGGTCAGGAATTTGAGGTTCCTGCCAATGCTGTGTCCCCTTTCTGGACTATACTGACAGATAGGCTGGATATTTTTTTTAAAGGGATTTAAAATTTTGGCTCTTTCATTTTACAGTTCGAGCCTTGCTATGAAACGATATATTTCTATCAGCAGCAACAGACATTAACCAGTAAAGGACTGGCTACATTTTTTGGGTTCTTGTTTCCCTAATTCCTGATATACAGTGTCCTAGGAGAGTGGTTCTTTTTGGGTCAGACTCACTAGGGTAGAACTAGTACTTCAGAGGTTGTTTTTTTTGAGGCTGTTTTGGAATCTCAAGCTGTCCGTGAAATCGAATAATTCCATTTTAAAACAAAGGTGCTAAAACTATAATTCTGAGTTTTCCCCTTTCCTTGGGATTTGAATACGGTCTTTGACCTTTTCTGGGGGAAGGACCACGCCCTTTGAAGCCACGGCTGGTGAGAAAATATTTGGACAGCAATGTGTGGCCAATTTGAGGGTGGAATAGGAAGAATATTTGGAGAACAGCTTGGAGGTGGAGCCATCTGGGAGATTCTCACTCCCCTCGCCCTGACCCTTCTTTCTCCCAGTATAACAAGATGTTATCTTACCTAGAGGAAATCCAGCAGGTTCTTTGATCCACAGCTTGGGCTGATGAAATATAAGCGCAGTGGGTGGGGGTGCAAAGGTGGTGGTTGTGGTGCTTCCTGAAAAGGGAGGGAAAAGCATGACTTCATGTGCAGTGATTTGGTTTTTCCCACTACTTCATTACGATTCTGTCATGCAGATGTAAGGGCATTTGCCCTTTAGATGCACATATGTGACTCCCATCAGTGTTAATGGGAGTTATGGGCATGCACGGCGAGCAGTAGGTAACTTTGTGTAGTGCACAAGTGCAGCTTCAATGAATTGATTCTGTTCTTTGAAAAGAATAAAGGAATTGAGTTGCAGGGAAGAGTTTTGTAGGAATTATTCTAAACACGACTTCATATGCTATTTGTGGAAGTGATGTCAGTTAATATTTTATGTATTTGTATGTGTATTCCAGTGAAAAGTATATAGTCATTTAAACAATTGGATTAGCCTGGTGTGTCTTGTGAGGGAGCTGGCATCCCCAAGATCTATTATGCAGAAGCAGAAGTAGCTCTGCCATAAGTGTTATCCATATCCTCAGGCATGGGCATGTTTATTTATGCATCAGCCTGCCGCATTTCTTTCGAGTATTTCTTTTTTCAACATCAGTAGAAATATGGAAAAAGAAAACATGTAAATATATTTTAAGCCATAGTCAACATTCCTGACTAATATTCTTCTCCACTGACAGACTCTCCATATCCCTCTCAAGCTCAACTTTTTGGCAGTTCTGGCCAACGGAAACTTTCTTAAATGCAAGTAACATGAGCGCCATTTGCAGCATTAAGCTTTGGCAGCAGAGAGTTATCTAATGTGAGAAAAACTTGTCAGTGTTGCAACAGGAGTGAAATAAGGACATTTTAATCTAATAAGTAAAAAAGTCACATCTTCCAAAATTTTGAGATTTGGGTATATCTAATTAAGAATTTTAAAAGAAGTAATGAGAATTGAAGTATCCAGACAGAGTAAGGGAATTCACCTGAGTTGTATAGGTGTTAAACACTGTTCAGTGTGTGGCAGAATATATAGCATAGAATTCTCTTCTGCCTGGTTATGTTTGTGATAGTGAGGTGGGGGACATGTGTGATGAAACCATGTAAGGTCAGAGTAGAACATTAACTTAAAAGTTTACATTGGTATAAAAGCAAATGTGCTGTGCCAGCTATTATTGAACAAATACTATTGTGCTGGTTTGGAATGAAGATTTGCAATGAAATCCATCATAACTAAAAATCATTTTTGAGTAAGTTTGAATTGTTTATAAATGTGGTAAATTACTATATGTGCATATATATTTTGATAATTTGCAACACGGACAGGTGTAAGTGGCGAGTTTGTTTGAATTTCTTGTGAAAAAAGAATATGCTGAAAAAAATCGGGGATTTTTTTTATTGCTGTGTATTTGCTCCACCTGGTGGATTTTGTTGAAAGTGTTTTAATCTGTGTTAATGAAAAGAAAACCCTTTAGACTGTTTTCCTAAACCACAGGAAGATGAATCTTTTGTTTTATTATTGTCAGTGTATAAAATAGGTTAATGCCTACCTAGGTCAAAACACTTACATCTGTTGTCCACTTCTTTCATTGCATTTAAAACGATATATGTTGTTTTTTCTGCTTCAAAATGTAATACATGCTGATTTTAGAAGATTTGGAAAATGTAGAAAAATTTTCTAAAGAAGGAAAATAGACATCATTTCTAGACACCTAATACATACTCATTTTAGAAGATTTGGAAAATATAGAAACATTTTTCTAAAAAAGGAAAGTAAGAGATCATTTATAATCTTACCACCCAAAACCACTGCATTATTTTTAACGGTTATCTGTTATCATAAGAGGCCCAGTTTGCATTTACATTTATTTAAAGATATGTGGAATGTTGAATATAACGCCAAAGTGTGATTATTATTATTTTTGGGAAAATGCTGCCCTTAGAATTCCCAAGCTCAAAATAAATAAATAAATAAATAAAATCAGTGTTTAGCAGGAATTTCTTTTTTACTAAGATGTCTACAGAAGGCAAAGGTAGTAGAGATTAAGGGTGTACCTCCTGCTTTCATAGGGCTGTACTTGGTTGTGAGAGCTGTTATTTGCTGGGCTTACATAGATTGCTTTCTCTGGAAATCTTAAGGATTCAGTTATGCTTTGATCATCTTATTGTTTTCCTTAGGTTATTCTTTTTTTCTCCTTTAGACTCTACAGCTCTGTAACAGAAGGTGAAGTTTTGAAAACAGTGTCTCCATATGCAGGGGATTTGGAGACCTTTTTATTGTCTTTAAAATTGTCATTCATAGTCCTCATTAGCATTTATTGTTGCAAGCGTACAAGCAGAAAATGTGAAATTGGTATGTCATGAATAGCCCCACAGAGCTCTAGAGCCCTCAGATTTTGCCTGCAGTGTGGTGTGGGCTGGCTTTGAGGGAAAGCTGTCCAGATGGCTGCCTTGCACAGAGCAGAGCTGCAGGTTTTTGTCTCTGGTGTTGAGAGGAGGGGAAAGTTCATTGGAGCGTATATCACCCTTGCATTTTAACAAAACTAACTCACCATCACTCAGGGTGGGGAGGTGGTGACATTGAAACAAAGATTCTTCATATAGTGTTACAGTCCTTGTCCAAGGAATAAGGGATGGGTAGTTAGGGTGTCTTCTACGTTATCTGAATGATTTCAGTTGTTATAAAAAATATGAGGGAACTATAAATGGTAGCTTATGTGCAGATTCACATGCGAACGTATACTTTTTCAGGTTGATTGCCTTTATGGGAACATGCTTTTATTTTCAGAAGTCCAAAATTCATATGCATAGTGTTTCACCCTTATGGATTAATAAGAAAATATTTTACTTAAAAAATTCTGAATAATTTAATTCCTTGCTGGTGCCTCTTTTGAGTAATCTACATATAACTATATTAATTAGTTTAAAGTTTGCATTTAAATAAAACATTCAGTCAGTACAAGGGTTAAATTTGTTACAGCATTTTAGAATTCTATTGCATATTAGGTATTGAAAAATCAGAAGTAGTTGGTGAAAATTAACTATAGTATCTCATGATATTTTTAGGTATTTGCCATTGTCAGAAACAATTCATAATAATTATGAATGTAGATTTTATTTCCCAGTGATGTTTTATCTTAAAATATTTCATTTTGCACAAATATACAAACCATACATATTTAAATGTACTGAGCTACATCTTTTTATTCGTAAGTATAGAACATTACCAGAGTTAAAAATCAAGTGTATTGCCTAAAAAAGATGTTGGAATGATGTAACTACCATTTTATTTTGTACACCTTGAAGATTGAAAAAAAGAAAAAGGACTGGTTTATCAGTTAAGGAAAACATCAGTATTTAAAAATTATTTTAAAATTAGAACTTTCAGATTACAAGTTTAGAATACATTAACTCACTTTAGCTGACGGAGATGCAAAAATCAAAAGCGACCTGAGTCTTCAAGTTTGACATTAGTCATAGGTGAAGGGAGGATGTGGTGACTTCTACCTCTGAGCCTGCCACTTGTCCTGGTAGATTAGGATTTCTCGACAGTCCATACAGCATGTTCTCCATGGAACACTGTGTTATATGTGCTTTGTCTGTTTAGTTGCAAATGCAGTGAAGCTTTTCTGCTTCTGTGATGTCTGGTATAATCACCTACTAATGCAGGCTTCCTCCATCCAACATGTTTTCTTTTACTTGATTCCATCCTATTGCCAGCACTTAGGTTCTCTTGGCCAGCCCGAAATAACCCTTTGACCCCAGGATGTTTATACACCCTTCGAATTCTTAAGATGGCAATCATGTCTCCTATTCTGTCATTTAAGCCAAGTTCTGTGTGCTAGCTGAAAGTTGAGGAGGCACAAATGCTCGCCAATTTTTTCCGTCCTTAAGGAATTACTAGAGGGAAATAGGGTGAATGTGTTTAGTTGTTTACCGCAGACATTTAGATAAAGGAGTTGAAATGGTAGGTAACCTCTTACCTTGTTGGAATACTTCGATAAACTTTTTAACTTAATTTTTTTCCCTATTCCACTCATTACTTTGTGGTTAGTTGTATCTTACATTGTAGCCTAACTAATACTTAAGCCATTTGTTTTTCTTACAAAGTATAACTGGATTTATCTTTTTAGGATGCTATTTATTATCTAAACTCTGAAGTTTATTTAATATAGTTTCAGATGTCTTTCATGGCAGAAATGAATTAATGTACATTTTTATTAGGTGTCGTATCTATTTAATTGACTGGCAAAGTGATGAGAAGTTAGGAAATCATCCAAAGGAGAGGTCCATCTCCTCCAGTCCAACAGCTCACACATTAGGTAGGTTTGCCCTGTCAGTGGGATGCCTTTAGAAAACACTAATAGCTTCCAGCTGGGTGGAAAATCAAAACCTTTGGGGTCTGACAAAACTAGCAGATTTGAATTTGAAAGCAGAGCTAATGCCTCCATTTTATTTTTTACCACTCGCCCATAAAACATTATTTTCCAATATGTCAGCCTCATTTGGTGGCCAGTGGTCTGAAATTGAAAGTGGAACAAGCAAGCGGAGAAATCTGGACATTAGTGAGTCTGCCCTTTCAAGCTGGTGTGCCACTTTGTGGAAGGGTCTCCTCTAAGAGCAGGGGGGTCTTAATGACCATTCATCAACGCTCGTTGGCTGATCATTGAGTGCTTTCTCATTCAGTTTATCAAGTCTTGCACATAAAAAGTCAGAATAAGCCTTATTCAGCTTTGTTAAAGGGAACTAGGAGTAAAATGCTCCATTTGAACCCATTTTGCCCTTGTTTTTTCACTTTGTTAATGCAGCCCTGCTTAAATGAGTGCCTTTATTGGGTCGGTTAGAATATCTGAAACTATTAATTCTCTTGTATTGAATAGCTGGTGGCAGGCCAGAGCAGATGGGGTAGGAAAGTATTTGGTTGGGTGTATTGCTTTCAATTAGGATCAATGAGGTTTCAGCTCCTTTGAATTAACTCACTTAATACCCACTGTGTGAAGTCACAGTGTATCACAACAGCCTGCTAGAAGCGGAGAGGAAAGTTGAGAAGACCTGTGGAAAAGCTTTCACTCGTTCTCCTTTCACCAATGTAGAGAGCGTTCATTAAAGGAAGATGATTTCAGTAGATTGCTAGTCCCTATTGGTAAATCAGGTTTGAACAAGGGAAGATCTGTAGTTTTGAGCTGTTATGTTTTAGAAATAAGTGAAAAAGACCCTAGAGTAATACAATGCCATAATGCTTTTCTAATGAATGATCTGAATTCATTGTCATAAACCAATTTGTGTATTTTTTTTTTTTTTTTTTAGGAACCCAGCATATTTACCATTATGGAAAGTGGTTATAAACATTCTTTTAAAAATTGCCTTAAAAATGCTCTGTGTTCTTAATTAAAAGACAAGCATTAGCTGACATGGCTCTCCTGAGGAAGTATTTAATTGGTCAGTAATGTAATCCTTGTCATTGTTTGGATAGAATTTAATTTAAAAAAAAACCAACATGTTTCCTAATGGTGATTCAGGACATTGTGTTATACTGGAGGAAACTTGCGATGTGTTGTCTTTCTTTCTTTTCTTTTTTCATTCACCTACACAAGTGGATTCATCATGATATTGATTATCTATTTTTATTGTCCAATTTGGATGCTAGAGCTCCTGGCTCTGTATACTCTTTCTTTTTTTAAAAGGGGAAAGTTATTTCTGCATAAGTAACTGTATAGAACTACGTATGCAGGGTTCCCTGTTCACCGAGAACTGCCAAATGGGATTGCTGCTTTGCTTGCCTCAGTGGATTGAATAATAGAAGGAAACTGGTTCCTTGAGAAAATGCTGAACTAGTCTCAGATGCACACACATTCAGTTAGGTCCTTTCTGCAATCAGACTTCTAGGTGAGAATCTCCAGGGATCCAGGTTTTGTTGACGTGGATCAATTTAAAGTGGCAATTACTGTAGTCAGATAACAGCTTAAAAAGCTTTTTTACACATAGAAAAGATACATAATCACACAGCATATGGAAGTTCAATTTTCTGAGCTGTGGTTTAGGGACTTGCAATGTATTGATATTAAGACCTAGTTTTAAAACCAGGTATCATCCAGTTTTCTTAAAGTGTATTGCAGTTTTGTCATATGATTTTCTATTTTAGAAGTGATTCACCATGCATGTTGATGAAAGGTTGGGTTTCCCACTGTGAAAATGTTTTCTTTCTAACCTAGGTATAGGATTAAGAAAAAAAAATCTGCAGTATGTAGCATTAAGTGGCTTTTTTAAAAGTGAAAATCTACAGATGTAGGATGCTGGATTCCATAAAGTCCCTTATAGCAGAACTTAATTGATTATCATACTCTTCCCTGCTGCAAAGCTTTGTCATAAGAATGTTTGAGCTTGTTGCTTAACAGTACTGAAATCCATTACACAGAACCTCATTACAAGTGACATCTAACTAAGATGAACAAAAAGATTGGCTTCATAAATAGGGCACAGTATACTATTAGTGACAGAAGAGAGTAATCATTATGAATTGTAGTCTTTTTTGCAAGTTGTCTCTGACAATGATGGATTTTTGAGGGGTTCACTAGATGAAGCAGCGCTTCTTGGGTACAGTATTTAAGGACTGTAGAAGTTCTTATTGCTGGACTCTGTTTAGCAAAGATGATTTATTTTTAGTTAGTGCAGGATTTGTCTGTGCATGTGGGTGTGCCTGGAAACAGGTTGTATGCACTCGTGGGGGAGAGATGTAGGAAAAGTGAGTAGGTAGAAGTCAGTCACTGCTTCTGTTTTCAGATAGATTTTTTTTTTTTATCATTTCTTTGAGGCAGCAAGTAGGGAAAAAAAAATCAATCTGACAAGGGCTAAAAGCAAACAGATAAGTGTAGACTAAGCAAAGGACATGTTGGGGATTGTAAAGGGATAGCAGGAGTTATAGGGGTTGCTCCTGCCTGTCATTCAGGGAGCTTGCAGGCTGGTCAGAGGCTCCTGAGTGGAATTGTTTCTGTGTTTGTAGTGGATTGAGCCTACTCTGGAAAGGTGAAGCCTGGGGATCTTTCTCATCATGTGTCCTGTCGTAAAAACAAACAAACACAAACCCAGGAAAGATTTGCAAGTGTTAAATGAGGAAGAGTTTTAGAAGAGAACAGTTTTTCCTTCTGCCTGGCATTTTTGTGTGTTTAGAAAAGGCATGCAAGGCAGGCAGGCGTATGTTTCTCCTATGAGGCAAGGATGTTTTACAAAGGACTCAAGAGGGACTGCTGAGAGGAAAATAGCCAGCTTTAGATAAAGCACTATAACAAAGGCATGTAGTTTTATATATCATGGTGTCCATTAAAGCTTAATAGGGAAGAGTCCATTGAACCTGGTTGGGTATGTGTTATTCATGGGAAGGATAAACATTTAAGGGCTTGCAAAAAAAAAAAAAAATCAGAAATCAGGAGGACATGATTGTTCAGCTTTTGAAAAGGCTTCGCAGTGAAGATTTTGTTTTCATCTCCCATGGATCTCTATGCAAGGTAGAGGAGAGTAAGCTGAAAATGTTTGGAGCATATCAACACAGGAATCCCAGGAGGTTAAAAGCACTCTAGTAAAATAAAAGTGGTCTGCTTCGGCTTCTAAGACGTATTCTGTTTTACACATAGCCCTGAGAAGCTGACAAAGGGAATGATTCTGATACTCTGTCCAATGTGATAAACTGGCATAATAAACAGAATCTTATAAAAATGCTTTTATACTGTTTCAAGTTTCCAGTTGGATAAACAGACTTTGGGGCTTGTTATCTATGTTTGTTTTTTTTAATATACTTCCCATGTATATGACTGTTAAAATGGAAAGATGAAGGAAAGTCTTTCATTTTGGGCTGCAGGAGGGTGCCAGGTCTACTTTTAATTCTTTTGGCAAAATAAGGGTTAACTTTTAACGGGATATGGGGGGATGGGGTGGGGAATGAATTATTCAGCATTTAGCTTATCTTTCAGCATTTTACTTTCTGTTCTTTGGTGCTCTGGAACTTCCAGAGAGGTAGAGGCGAGTTAGGGTTGTAGGGGTTGTGATCCTTTGCACACGCCATCCCTGTCATTGTTCTGCCTGAAGAGACAGGGCTGGGTTCAAGGCCACATGTGCTCCTGTCATCATCCACATTTCTGCTCCAAGTGCAATCCGGAGTGTCAGCTCTCCATCTGTCTCTGCCTGGCAGGCGCACGCGCCCAGTGCCCTGCCTCCGGCGATGCCGCCCCAGCCCCTTCTGACGGCTCTGCTCTCTCTGCCGGCGCTCATTCCAGAACAGGAGGCATGAGCCCGGAACGTGCTTGCTTTTAGGAGAGAGCCACTTCCAGCGTGGTATGCTTGATTCCAGGATGCCTGGTGAGTTAACGCCGATCTGTGTTCTCTGTGGATTTTACATGGCGAGAGCTTACTTTTATTGTGCGTGGAAAATGCCTTCTGCCCTACGGAGCACTGTATTGATGTGGGCAGAAAGAGGCTGGGGGTGACAAAGGTGAGACGTGGAAGGTGGGAGAAAGAATCCTCAGGATCATTCAGGGGGGACGGGTTATGAAGCCCTTGGTTTTCAGATTTGGGAGGTGAGGTTGAGGGGAAGTCCAGCCGCATAAGTTCGCTGGAGCTGTGTACT
Organism: Myrmecophaga tridactyla; assembly: GCA_004026745.1. NCBI lineage: Eukaryota > Metazoa > Chordata > Mammalia > Pilosa > Myrmecophagidae > Myrmecophaga > Myrmecophaga tridactyla. The sequence goes on along the minus strand of PVIY010009899.1, from coordinate 6,628 downwards.
TGAGGGGTTCCGTTCAAGTGAGAGGAAGTATTGTTTCTGTTCTGGATTTCATGATTGTGTCATCTGTTCTTTGTGTTATGGAAATTTCATCTGGGGAGAGAGTTTTCAGATTATGGCGACATCCTAGGATGAGAGCTCTTTAAAAAGCTGTTTGTATCAGAGAAAGTGAAGGAAGCTTTTGAACTACAGATAATTTCAGTCTTGTCTTAATTCACAGTCCTTGGATGTCCGTGGGCAAATAATTGAAATTGGTTAATTAAAAAAAAATTCTGCTGAATTAGTGAAGCTCTTGTGGCCCTGGATAGCTAATGTTTGTCATTTTCCTCTGAAAAATATTATCTTTGGAGCATGGAGTGTTTCTGCTCTAGCTGCCAATGAGAGCTCTGCTTGTGGAGAAGCCTGGGAGAGCCTGAGTTTTCTGGGAGAAGGCTGAGTGGGGAAAGGGTTGTGTCTGCTATTCTCAAGAAGAACTGTCTGAATTGCCCTGTGCCTAATTTAAGCAGCCTGTCTACAGATGAAAGAGACAGGGCAGATAGAGATCCCCCAGCTGGCTGATTCCTGTGGATTATTTGGGTAGGACAGGCAGAAGAGGCTGTGCTTGGTCACGGAGTTTGTACACCTCACAGATGGTGTTTTGAAACATTATCTGCCAGTTTTCTGCAACCACAGTTGTGTGTAGGTATTGCCAGTTGTTTGAGGAATATTTTTCTCTTTAGATGCGTCTTGTTGTCCTCGTTATTATTGTTGTATGTGCAGAAAGGATGCATTTGTGGCAGAATTGGACTTTTTCGTTAGCTCAGTAGACTGGGAATGTGTGTAGCTGAAATATGGGGAAAATCAATTTGCAAAAAGACAATGACTGAGGTCTTTGAAAGGTCATTTTAACTCTAAGCTCTCATCTTGATTGATATGCACCATACAACTAGAGATGTAATGTGCCTTAGGTACATGATATGGAATCGGTGTGAAAAGTGTTTTTTTTTTTTTAATTGTTGTTTCACCAGAATATTGTAGCATAGTTTCATCTAATTTTTATGTCATAGTTTAAATCTTCTTTGTCTTTATACACGCAGCAAATATGTGTTAAATGATCTGATTTACCAGCATTCTGAAAAGTCTTTATCTTTTTGTGGTAAAACAAAATCCCTTAATAAACTGAAGCTATTTGTGAATAATAGCCAAAGGATATTATTTAGGAAACTTGCTACCCCTAACTAATTGCAAGATTTTAAAATAATCTTCAAAGCATCCTTATTTAAATGCATTGAACTATATTTAAGGTTTTAGAATCCTTGATAAGTTGTATTTAACATTAAGTCTTTTGATATCTGACTTGTTCTAAAGCGGTAGCCTGAAGTGTGGGCAGTGTTTCTCTCTCTCTCCCTCATCAACTGTGTTAGAAAACCTTGTACTTGGATACAGAGAATATATTAACAGCTGTGACTATGAGCATGTGCCAGAATGGCGATACTTGAGCAGATCTGGTACTTGGCTATTTTTGACATCCATCTGCACTTTTTAAACTCCACTGTAGGATGGACTATCTCTTAATATGTTTTAGCATATTTTAGTCCATACATATACGTTTATGTTAATGGACAATATTAGCCATTTGGGGCAGACTTTCTATTTTTAAATGGGACATTATGTGTAATCTGTCACTTTTTAACTTGACTACATATTTTTATATGAACATTAATTTTTTTTTGATAGTTCAAGTTCCAGAACTGGTTCCTCAAGCTTGATGTAGCAATTCCCTTTTCATAATAATGGGGATCCCTGTAAATAGATGTGTGTAAATGGAACTTATTCAAAGACATACCAGTCTTTGGGGGTGGGGTAGGTAGGAGACATTAATTTAGGAGTTTCTAAAACTATTTTGGTTTAAGAAAGTATGTTTTAGCTGTTGACAGCAAACTGTCACAAAATGAACTATGAAAAGTCAAAGTTGGCCACACAGGCTTTAACGAAATAGATTGAACTATTTTAAAATTATTTAATTTAATATAATGAAATATCATTTCACTGCCTGTCACATTTGTAACGAAAAGATCTTTGTGCTTAAGAGAAGGAAAATGTTTTGTTATGAGAAGGCTGGGAGAGCTTGGGCATTATATTGTTTTCAGGAGGAGGTGATTCCAAGCTTTCTAAAAGGTTTATATTTTGGTCAATCTTTGTATAATGTTATCAAAGAACATATGTAGACCTGCAAAATGCTTTCAGGACTGTTTCCTTAAAAGGACAATAAGTGAGCATGGTCCCTGTAGCTCAGAAATAGTGCTGTTCTTTCAGAAGATGGCTAGCATTAGGTCAGACCACCCTTTCTCAATAGTCCTGCTCTCCAGATGTGCCTGGAACTTTTTAAAGTTCAAGTTTCCAAAAAAAAAAAGAGGGGGGGTTTGTTTTTAAAATCTGGTTTTACTTAAGACATCTCCATCCTGGAGTGCATTTCATAAATTGCCCACATATTTTTCTTAGCAGAGAACTTAACTGGCTGTAATTTTTAACACATGGCCACATCATGTGATATTTTCAAAACACTTACACATAGCTTTAAGAAGGTCCCTGCAGAAATGATCCATCTTCTCACAGCCGGCCCCGTTTTTAACAGCATATCTGCATTTTCCATTTAGTAGAGCTATATATTATTAGCTTACATTTTTGGGTAGTAAAACAGTGCATTGCTGATTGTAAAACATGGACTTTATTATCTGCTGAAAATTGATTTGGCATTTATAGCCACTGTGTATTAGACTGTTTTTTTCTGTTTTTAACATTAATGCTTACAAGTGATGATTTGTGTAAAAAACAGAAATGAAATTGCCATGGATGGGCAACGGTTAGTGTCCCTCATATCTGAACATTTGGATAATGCACCTGGTTATGTTTTTTAATACATGCATCTAAATGCCGTTATACAAGAACAAAAAACACAGCAGACCATTCATTGCACTGTTTTACCTTACAAGTTGTTTTGTCATTGTGTTAGGCTCACTCTTTGCTGTATAGCCTCCTGCCAACTATTAAGAAAAGGCTATATAAGCTGTAAATACCCACTTATGAATGTAGATTGTGCAGACCTTAACTTCTTTGTAGCTGAAATTTAGAAGTTTGAATTTCCCTTCAACCCTCTCCCTTTTTCTTTTCAAATTCTTTTTTTTTGAATAGTTGGCCTCTTTAAATAATACTTGGACACTTTTACAAGGCATCATTGTGTGCAGTTAATAGTCTATTAAAAAGATATATGCTTAATCTTTTTTGGGGGGGGTTGGTTATAATTTCTGATGTTTCCATGAGAACTAATTTTTATTTTTTAGAGTAAATATTTGGTTAATGGGCATTATATTGTCTAGAAATATTTATTAGCCATTTCATCACTACATTGATTATTGATGTTTGTGAAGAAGGTGCTGTAATTTTATTTTGAACAGCCTTCAGAATCATGAGAGAAACATGTATGTTTTAAAGCTGAAAAGTATATCGTGCAAGCTCCTTCAGTTTATAAATGTTGAAACTGAGGCACATAGAGGTTAAGCAACCTGCTCAAGTGGTTTATTAAAGTGAGAAGATCCTCCCAGTTCATACTCTTTTATACCATATTGCTTTTAAATCTCAAATACACATTAAATCATGTTAACATATTATTGTCAGTCTTACTTTGTTGTCTTTTATCTTCAACCCTAGATTACTCTTACCATATGCTTTCTCCCCTTCTATACTAGCATTGCAGAGTTATGTGGGAGAAAATTCTGTAACAGTAGCCGCTTGGCCTGTGGCAGAAGTGTCCCATCAAATCTATCTTGTAACTGTTAGAAATGGAGGAACCTAAAATGTGGTTCATTAGCAGAGTATTAAGCATAACAAATAAGAGAAGGCTGTGACAAGTGAAAGGCTACTGTTAGAAGAATATTCAGGCAGTAGACATTTGTAGGTTGTCCAAAATGAGCCAGGTACCAGAAACCATGACTGAGTCCCTTTGTGACTCTAGTGCTCCAGGCAGAGAAGTAAATAGTAATTATGATATTACTGATAAGAGGCAGGATACTGGAGGAGACAGACTACAGAAGCCCAGACGTGAGATACCTAACTGGATTACCATTCAAAGGCATAGGGGAAGGGGTGGGTGATGGGCGATCTAATGCTTATTAGAAAGTGCCTAGTTTCCTAGTAGCGCCATATTGGATCTCAGCTGCTAATGTAACAGCATTTTTTAGTTAGTTGTTCTTATGTTAAAAATAGGACTTTCATTTTTTGTTTTTATTAAATTTCAATTTCTGTGGCAGTAGGGATAGTATTTCTGGAGAGCAGTTTCTTTGTGTACCGTTGCAGTTCTTGATAGCTAACTGTATCTAGTGGAATAAGTCATTAACTTAAATGACTCATAAATGGAGAACAATAGGATTTCACACCTGACCAAGAACCAGGTTTATCTGGCTGGCTTTCTCAAACAGCTGTTTGCATTAATTAATATTAATGTAAATGTACTTTCTGAGAATGACTAGCTTAATTATGTTTTTCAACCCATAGAGTTCCAATCAAAGGAATCAGGAAATCCTCTTAACCTCAGAGGGAATATATAATTGCCATCTCTGAAAGGAATAAGTCTCTGATAGTAGACTAAGAACAGCCATTTATTGAAAGCCTATGTGTGCCAGGCCCCTGGGCTAGGCACTTTATATACTTTCTCTCAAATACTCACTACAGCTCTGCTGTCACCACGTGATAAATTTGAAACCTGAAGATAGATAAATTAAACAGTTTGCCCAAGGTCACACAGACACAGGGAAATTGCAGAGATGGGATTCTTGGGTCTGTCTGCTGGCTTTGGATTCTTTCCTTTCTTTTCTTCTTGAGGGGGGTAGGCATATTGTGAGTTGATGAGGCTATTTTGAAATGGAGGCTCGATGGAAATATATAAACGGAATGTCTTAATTTGAATTAGAGCAGCATGGAAGTTAGAGTTGTTCTCTTTGCTGAAAGAGAAAAGTGGAAAAGCATTAGCCTTAATCATCAAGAATGATCTTGGATAAAGCAAGTTAGGATGCTTTACATTTTTCTGTGTACTCCCACTTTTCTTAAGAGAGTACAGTGAGGGTAATGGACATAAGGGAGCTAATGTCATTATTTTCAAAAGCCTAACAGAAGTAATAAATTTTCTGTCTAATCAAGCTGCACCAGTTAACTAAAACACCATGATGGTTACTTTCTCGTGTCACCTTGGCCATGTTATTCTGCCCAGTTGTTTGGTCAGACCCTGGCCTACGTGTGGCTGTGGAGGTAGTTTTTAGATGGGATTATCACTTACGAGGAGTTGACTTTAAATAAAGGAGATTATTCTCTAAAATATGAGTGGGTCTTATCCAATTAGGTGGAGACCTTAAATGCAAAAAATTGAGGATTCCAGGAAGAAGGTGTTCTATCTCAGCACTCCACCGTCCCCCCTTCCTGGTGTGATGTCTAAGCCCTCAGCCACACTTTTACCAATTTCTAGCCTCTGGCCTGCCCTAAAGGTTTTGGGTGATAACTGCTAGGTTATCTAGCATCTAGAATCTGTGGTTCTGCCTCGGGAGCTCCTAGGCATGCTGGGGTGGTGCTTTCGGATGCATGAAATCTAGAAAAGCGGGTATCTCCTCTATTCCCTTACCCTCACCTACCCCCACCCCCCAAAAAAAAACAGTTATATTTTAAGATTGTTGGATGCTTTCTCTAGAAGAGCTTCAAGTCTGTTTCCTACATTCGCCTTTTAAAGGCTAAATGCTAAGTGTAGCCTTAAACAGGGCTCATTATAGTAGTGGGATTATTTAATTCTATGTGGTTTATTAACATGACACACAGCACTTGCTGCTCATGCAAGAAAATAACTTTGAAAGTACCTATGAAAACATGATACTGAGAAGAGTTTGGCCTAAAGAGCTATGTAATTAGTTAAGCAGAAATGCACTTTAGGATAAAGGAGTATTAGAGGGTGTGTTTACCATGTGTTTGTGGCTTTAACAAGTCTTAAAGCTTTTGACAGACACACACACACATACACATTTACAGAGTGAGTTGCTGAATTATTTGAAACTCCGAGAAAGACAGTTGCTGTGCTTCTAAGCATATCATTATTTTACATTTGAACTTTGCATGATTTAACTGCACTGCCTTCCTAAGGGCTTGTTTGCTTTAGAGATTCTCAGATTATTGGAAGGAAAATAAACAATGAAATTTGAGAGTCCTGAGGTAACAATTCATGTATTGCAGTTGGACTGCTTTTTAGTACATGTCCTGCCTGGCACAGATATGACTAGAATAAAGCAAAGGCCTTGGTTCTGACATTTTCTATGAGAGGTGGGCATACTTTCCTCTATATTGTGGTTGTATCTGGACCTGTATATATGTAGCATTTATAGAAACACTTCCTTAGAAAGTCTGTTAATGTTTATTTTCTTCTTCCTTTCTGTACTTGCATTAGTTATATTTGTACAGCCTGGAGACTGAAAAATATTAAGAGGAATCAAAATGAAGATTTTTGTCCTTAGAGAAAAAATACTTTTTCAACTTTGTATTGAATGTTTATTTTTTCCTAAACATCTAAAAATGTTCCTAATCTTTGGTTTATGAAAATTGGTGATAGAAACCAGAGGCA